>JAGVSQ010001304.1:0-30221 GCA_022683975.1 Rhyacophila evoluta | reverse complement strand
AGAATTGTGGACAAACGAACGAACATACATATTTTGACTTTTATATATTAGATATTTATGCAGCGGTCATTTTCGTGCCGTTGAGGTCCATGTTTTTGTTTATTTGGTGGTTTCGTTAGTTAGGCCAATAAACTAAATTATTATCAATTGACCTTTTGAAAGAACAATACACACCTTCCTCGGGTTACGTGATTGATTCGTTTCAAAGGTTTAAATATTTATGTCAAAAATCGCGCAACTCGAATAACACGTTTGTTTTTATGTTTATTATTTTGTTGACAACCTTCAGACATTTGAGCTAGAAACGTTATCGCATCATATCCTTCACAATATTATGTAATAATTTCTCGTTTTGCCTGTAGTAATGTTACACGACTTCCTTCGCAGATATATGATTTCTTGTTGTTCTTTAATCGCGTAACTTCGAGTCAATCTTACGTAGCTCAAGGTCTACCTGTATTTTAAAAAGATGGCAACAATTTTCTTTACTTAGATAATCATAGCTTTTATGTTTATAATTTTACAGATTTACTATTATTCCTGATAATAAGTATCATTACTGAAATGACAACCGAAAAAATAAATTTTATAAAACAATAATATATTATATTCACTCTAGGGGTCGATTACTAAGCGTGCTTACTCTGGTGGCTTAGGTCGCTATTTCAAATCTCGCAGCTGAAAAAGAATATTTGAAAATTTGAAGATGTTGCAAACGATATACTTTTACATTATGATTTCCCATATATTCCATAAAACAAGAATAAATTCTACGAAACATATATATGATACTTACATTATTGAGATAGCTCTCAATTAAAAACTATAATACCGCAGATCTGGAAATAAAAACACCTCTCTTCAATAATTAAGATTGTGTCAAATCAATTAGGATATATACATTTTTAAGAAAATTTGTATTCATTCATAACAGTACTGTTTCAATCTAATATTTAAACCATTCTCATATCAAAAAAAAAAATAGTCATATATGCAATATAACAGTGAATATCGAATATTTATCAATTTTAAATTTGCATTAAAATTTTCTTAAATTATGCGTTAAAAATATATTTTATTCAACTGACTAGAAACATTTTGTAATATTTTTTTAGTTAATTTTTGTTTTTAAATTACGTTCAGGTATTCGATCGCGTTGTAGATATTTTTTGTTACAAAAACTATATTAAATGTCTATACTTCCGTGGTGAATTAGTAGAAAAACACTGAAACTAAGTAAGTACTGTACTAATGAATAGCCCATTCATTACTATTATTCGCGCTATTTTCTGAATCTCTGACTTTCGCTCGCAACTCTTACTTCTGGTCGTTAAATGAGAAAAACCAAATGCGGAAACGAAAAAATATATATCTAGAAAATGAGGACGTCTTCATTCGCCAGAAGTACCCAAACTATTTATTTCATCTGGCTGATATATATTTTTATGATGAACCAAAAATTTACGGAATCTGGAGATTATTTTTTACCAATATTTGTATTTCACGAAGCGAGATTATCGTGTTTACTTAAAAATATTTTTCAAACCATGTATTCTCGAGTTATTTTTGTCATCTACCAACAAAGATGACAAAGAAAAGGATTTTAAGCTTAGCTTTTCTTGAAATATAATATTCCTTAGTATGTTATCAATGGCGCCCAGTAAACAAATCGAATTGAAATGAAGGGCCTGATTTTCTCCTACTATTAATTGCAATTTGTAAGCGTATACCATGGTATAATAAACTTATTCATTAGCGTCATTTAACGATTAATTAAAATATTTATGGTGGTTCAAAATTCCATCAAATTACTTAGATAAGCTTAGGTTACTTGGTACTTAGGCCGCTAGATAATTATATTAGACCATTTTATACCTTTCTAAAATCTCTATAGTTTATCGAATAGTTAACCTAAAATCACACTTTTAAATGATGTATATAGAGGAATTGGGACTTAGGTTCAAGCATCTACAAGCAGCCTTTACATAAATATTATAGTAAATAAGTATACAAAATATACAAACTCTACCTATATATATCGAAGAAACTATTTTACCTACCAATATATATACATGAATAAATATCATATATGGTAACCAATATATTTTACACATATATATGTAGTAATATAATAAACCTGGGTAAAAGATCCAGAACCATCTTAATCCAAATTTATTAATTTTAACTACATAGGTTAAAAATAATCGCTTACCAGATATCAGGTCTATATAGTAATAATACATAATTATATTGTGATTGAACATTTTTCAGATAGTCATTAAAATAATGGTCGAATCAACATTATAAAATTGAGTACTATTATTTGAGGAGCACTGATCTATTCAACATTTGCGTTGGTTTTATCAGCAACTGTCTTATAATTTTCTGTGAATGAATTCACCCTGGCGACTTCCCTTTCAAAATAATGAGCTATTCATTGGAGAATTATGATCAATGCACAAACTGGGTTAATCATAATGATGTTCTAAAATAAGAAATAATTTTATATGAAATGTACATACAACTTCCTTTAAAAAATATATAATGGACTATTTTCTTGTATTCAGTATATTTGCTCGATCATATCATTTACAATTATGAAATTTATTTCACTAATTGATTACCATTATTGTAAGTAAATTTAGAATACATTTAATTTAATTTAGTAATGATTTAAAAGAAAAAATGTTTCAATTCTTCATCATTGCTAATCTTAATCTTTGTAGTGTAATAGGCCTTTTAACTCTTGGGTAGATTACATCCTTTATTAGTATTTCAGACCACGTTAGTTATCAGACCTGATTAATAGATATATATAAATATATAAAAATTGAATTGTGTTGAATTAATAATTTAAAACATTTAATTTAAAACCTTAAATATTTATCGGGTCGACAAGTTAGTGATCGTGTTGTTTTTTTTTAATTCTTGCTGAAACTCTAATTATCATAATATCGTCATGGTCTCTGTATCTACATGTCGTGCATCTATTTTTTCTATTTTAATACCTTATCCCATTGATTTTAAACTTCAAAAAAGATAATAAAAGCTAAAACAAAGAGGTTTAAAATATTATTTGTATTATAGTTATTCTTATACAAAAGTCAAATTAATAATAAAAAAAATGAATAAGCGCATTGATACACTGCAAACGGCGGAGGACAATTTAGTATGATACTTAAAATTAGTGGATATATTATGAAAGATTGCGAAACCTTACAAACTAAAAATGAAAACAAGACGATCGATTGATTTAAATAAACTCACGTAGTATACTTTGTACACATACTGTAACATGAAAGCTTCTTTTATAGTATGTCAATCTGTTAATTTCTTTAAGTTCAATCAATATAGAGCTTTCGTTTAATTTTATTCATTTTTATTCGAAACATAGCTTCAAATTATTAATTAAATTACTTGAAATAATAGTTATAAATTTCATATTATACTAATTGAATATTAAAATTTAAAAAATTGCTTATTTATCATCTATAAAAATATATTTTTTCGTACCTATTTCTGTTGCCAAAGGATTATCAAGACTTACAATGTACATATAGAATTCAACAAACGGTCCATTACGAGACTTAATTCCCCGGAACAATAATCAAATAACGAGATATCACAAACCACCTCCGTTTAATAGATTACTTACATTGCCAACTTTATTCAATGAACTTAAATAAAAAATATATATAGTATACTAACAAGACTCAAAATTTCCATCAATACTTTTTTCAAATAATACACTGTACATCAAAAGATTTTTAAAACAATTATTTTAGTAAATTGTGTTTATTTTTGCCTATATTAATAAATTTAAATTATACTATACTATTATTTAATATGTATGAATTGAAACCACTTGAATACAGTTAATGATTTTTTTCTGACAAGACAAGCTGTATGTGGATTTTACGTTGAATATTATAATTGTATAAATGCTTAATACATATAAAATATATATTATATTCATACCGCTACATTTTCTTTCGATGCATTTCGGATATTGGTTGCGTTTCCCCAAAGGCAAGTCTAACGGTTTACTTTGAAGATAAATTGCATTCACAGCTTATCTCTTCGTTCGGCAGGGTTGAAAAAATAAAGCGCATTGCCATATTTGCCATAGTGGCAAGCAAAACACTATTGTCTGCTTTATATGAATATAAAATTTTGATGACTGATATTTACTGTATTTTATTGAAATATGCAACGATAATCAGATTATGAAACTAAAATTATATAAAAAAATGATTGATGAAAAATTCACGTTGACAATTGGTGGTAAGTGCACCTCTTCCAAATCAGCCTCTCGATAACAGACTAAATATTGTATCATACTTTCTAAAAAAACATTGTCAGCGACACTTATTCAATTTGTTAAATAAGCTGTTTTTACTATGTACTATTTAAAAAAATATGTTATGTTAAATCTTCACATCATGTAGATCCACCAATTTTACATGACTTAATTATGCTGTCTACGCGATCCTTTAAACTGTTGGCTAAATTTGATTTAAATGTTTCTGCCTAAATATTATAAATATTTTTCAATCAAACATTTCCATAACTATTATTACTGCATTTTGATACTATTTTCCGAATATAATATATTTCATCTAATGTCTTTTTTTTAACATTTGTATACATATATTATAATATAAGCAAATTTGAACATTTTTATCAGTCATATTTACCTTCATATTTATTCTCATGATTTACCATACTATTTTTTAATAATACATCTTATATCCGATAACAGTATTTTCGGATTATAATGAATATTCATTTAGTTTATCCTGGATAGTACTTATAAAGTTATGACTAATGGCAATATATCAAATCATTACCCTGTATTTCAACTCTATTGAGCTTATTGTATTATTTTTAGTGGACTCTTTGTCCCTTGGGGTCTTTATCGTATGGCGACATTCATTTATAAACAGATAACTTTTTCGCAGGATGAAAGGAGATAACAAGCGATCAGTGTCTCCATTCAGCGGCTTAAGGAGACGAATATTATCAACTCCGATAATTTGCTCAAGTTTTTCTCTGTAAGAGAATTTTAACGTTACGGAAAAAGATAATAATAAAATAAATCTTCTAAACGAAAATAAAATTTTCTTAATGTGACTAAATAAACCGTTATAAATAATTTACTTTTATTTGAAATCACATTCACTGTAAAAAAAATTTAAGTAATATCGTTTAAGTGGCAGAGGTTGCGAGATTCTGCAACTGCAAAATGATTTTTAAATTATAAATAATTACAGAAATGTGTAGTTTTTCAACATGTCCAGTCCGATAGATGAATATATGGAAATCCACAACATGAAGAGTTCTACTCCGTAAAAGGAAAATATGAATGCCTCCTTAATTAGAAGTGTTATCACAATAATTGCTCAACCTTTTGGGCATCATGTTTTAAATGTTTTAAAGCCTTAGGCAAATACGGGATTTGAATCCGCCCGCGCATACCACCGAGTATACATATACTGAGGTTTAATCTTTAAAAAAGAAATACGATTAAATTTTCTACTGTTTATATAAATAATTGTATAAATTTTCTTCTAACGCCACAAAATAGCGTATAAAAATAAATTAGCCGGAGTTGCTTGCCAGTGGAAAAAAATATTAAAATGCATGTAATGAATATTCAGCAGAGTGGCAACATTAAAAACTCCACGCTCTTTTGCACCTCGGTGTAATGAAATTGCGCCGGCAGTGCAAGGTTTTATACATTATTATTATTGACCTATTAATACTGACACCTGCGTTAGAACTGATATGGTTTCTTCTTCATTTACAGTTTTATGGCTAAAGGATGATTTTGCGTGTTTGTGTTTCATACAATGCGATATGTAGATCGTTTATATTTACTCCCGAGACATTCACGTCGAATAAAGTATTATAGATCGTTTTTCGATATCTGAGCTCCGGGTTACGTCTAATCAAGACCAGGTGTAAGGACGAGGTGGTTGGATGGAGGGTACACTTAGTTAGTTCTACAGTTTCATTCAATTTAGATTCAAATTATAATAGATTTAAACACATTGAATCAGTATATATTCAAATACGAAGTAAGATATAAATGGAGCGATGCAGTCAGTTCTAGAATTACAATGAGATTACTTTCTGTCGTCATGGTTGTAAGTTAAATTTCATACAAAAAATCAAATTCACACCGTTAAAATGGTTTACATTCAATTTCAATTAAAATTTCATAACTCATCCTCTTATCACATTGAAAAAAACTCAAATTAATTCATAGGTGGATAAATATATTTAAGATCAATATGCAGTCATCTATTAAGCCTGTAAAATATAAATTAAGATACTGGAATAGTCTACTGGTTTGTTACCTGCTCGCCAATTCTAAAAAAACATTTATTATTAAGAATTTAATGCATAAATTACTAATTAAGTAAATTAATAAAAAAAAATAGTGCTCTAATGTGTGATCACAGGCGGTTTTAATGCTAGTTTTAACATCTTAGTATTTGACTTCCTTAAAACTCTTCAGCTCATTTTTTTATTTTAATATAATACACAATATAACATGTTTTGTTTCTTTCTTATTCACAGGAGAGCGACCTTTTCCATGCAGCTGGAGCGGATGTGGTAAACGATTCGCGCGATCTGACGAGCTTGCCCGACACCTTAGGACGCATACCGGGGAAAAGAACTTCTCGTGTCCTGTCTGCTCCAAGAAGTTTATGAGAAGTGACCATTTAAGGTAAGAAATAAAGCAGTAAACTTCTCCATTGTTCAGGAAAATATTGTGACACTTCATATCATATGACATATCACTCTGACGTTGTTTATCAATCGATTATTTATATCTGTTCTAGTAAACACGCGCGAAGGCATCCTAACTTCGATCCATCGGTTCTAAGGCAGCGACGTCCTCCCAACAAATCACCCAGCGTTACATCGTCAAACGACGATCAGATGTCCGACGAAGCGTTGAACAGTCCTTAGCGGGGAAAAACGGACGTCGGTTCAGGCCAGCGTCGATCTTTCACCGCCGCGACGCTCAAACGAAAAGAGTCGGCGTCTTCTGCAAATGATCATACACCGGATATTGATTATGCTACTGATGAATAACGCACAAGTTGTATTATATATTATACTATCAAAGATTAGTTATTTGTGTCAAATTTATTTTTTCACTTGCAATTACAATATTTAATTTGATGAGAGCTTTTTAAACACATTCAAATTTAATATATTTATATATACTATAGGCTCAACCTCTAACTAAATTATTTTAGTAAATTTTCAAAATTTATAAACAAAAACGAATTCATGTATTTAATCAGTTCATTTGAAACTGACTATTTTTATTTAAATTTCAATTTAATTAAAAAATGTTCTAATACAAATATTTATTATGATAAACAGATCATTTATATAGAAGATTAAATTCACAGTGATTCCGATATAATTTGCGTACAATGTTTGATAACATGTATTATATTCTGAGTAGTATTAATATCCGAGCATAAAACTAACAACTGTATTGTGTAATTTAATTGTGATAAAGCATTTTTGTGTAGTTCAGGTAGACATGGCCACGATATTTATAAATGCTACAATTCTTAAGTTTTAGAATCATTAAATGAAGCATAATATATCTACAGCTTATTCAAAACTAAATTATTTTTTACAAATAATAAACTTTAAATAGTAGACTATTTTATCGATAAAAATCTTATTTTTAAAATAAGCAGAAGAATTAATGATTGCAAAACTTCAGACCTATAAATCGAAAATACTTATTTTATTTTTAAAAAATGATGATAGTGATTATACAAAGATTATTTAAAATTAGTTTGAAAATTAACGAGTCGTTTACGACGGAGATCAAGGCATGATAGGATTTTAATCTCTAAAATTTAAATATATAAAAAATCATTTGATATTCATTGTAACGCTAAGTAATTGATTAATCTAATTAATAAACAAATTAACTTAAAATCATAAATATATCATTTATAATTATTCAAAAAGCTTTAAGACATTAATTTATGTAAGTATATTTATTGAGAGTATTGAAACAATCTTCCTCGTTATTAATTGAAAAAAGTTGTAACACATTTTGTTTAACATAATATGATCGTTTCATACATTCATATACTGTCTTTTGTTTTGTATATAATAATTAATAAGAATTATTCATCGAAACTGATAATTTATGATATCTTTTTTTTATTGTACAAAAATACGTATTTGTTGCCAATTAATTTTAAGCACTAATTGTATACTGTAAAATGACATGATTGGGATTGACAAACTGAAAGTGCTTTCTCTGTACATATAAAAAGCTTGTTTGAAACTCATATGACATTATATTCATGGATTAAGTATCACCAATTTTTGTTATTTTTTTAAAAATGTTATATAATTATGTATTGACTGAAAATTATCGAAATAAAAAACACTATCGTTGGTACTGTAAGTGGATTTTTTAAAAATTATTTCAAGTTCGTATTTCTTCAAGAGACTAGAAAAAAAGATTGATAATCAAATGCGTTCACATTGTAAATATGTTTATAATCATATTTACAATGATCATCACTATTGATGTTCCAATTAAATGAAGTTTGTGGCACTCTAGGAAATATTTCTACTTTGCTCACTTACTCACTCATGATTTAATGAAAGATAATGTTGAATTTTATTGGTGTTTTATGATATTTTTCATCTTTTGGCGTTATAATAAATAATTACCGAAAATTATAATTCTATGGGTATACTTTGTCGATAATTATTTTGGATGCTTTACCAATTTAGGGATGTGACAAACGAAATAGAAAATACTGCAAAATAACTTATCTGTGCTTAACTATACCCACTCCAAAAATAGATACGGATCTACATAAATATAAAAGTATTCGGATTTCAATACAATATGAAGAAATGTCTTGAGAAATTGTTTCCGGAGAATTGGTTATCAATTCTACGACATTTTATTGAAATCTGTTTTTTCCTAAAATCTCGTTCTTAGGCCAGGATTCGAATAACATCATCCATTGTTGTATTCAATCAAAGAGCGAATAATATGAATCTCTACAGTAAAAATGACCACTTCAGAAACGGAGTATATGAACCTCCAAATTGTCAAGACTAAGTTTGACAGATTTTTTTCAACAATAATTGATTGTTATCTAATTTCTCAACATATTGGTCATTCAGTCTTGTATCTGTAAATTTTTAAAATTCAATTGCTGTGGGAATTAAACTTGTAATTTTTGCAACGTTTTACTTGCTTATATAACTTTAAATAATCTTCAAGAAAAATAGAAGAGATACACTCGTTATAAAAAAAAAAAACAAAAAAATATAATTTGATAAACTGACAACTTTTTACGGTCTATTGAAAAAGATCCTCGTGTGGAGATTCATTAAATTATAGTGTGTTTAACGGAAGCTTAGTCTTACGTGTGAGACGGTCAAGGAGATGCAAAATACAATCTAATCACCACGATTGACTTCAATAAACATTCTTATTATTACAATGTTAATCTCTCTATCATTATATCATTCCGGTTAAACTAGTTAAAAGATACTTTATTATCCGCGATTTTCTTGCATTATTAATTTCATTCTAATACCATATTATATGTTGATGTTAATATTAGACAAATATAAAATATTAACGTGTATATAAATATAAGTAGAGTCATTCAAATCGTTATATTAATGATATCGCATAGATTATTTTACCCTTCTAAATTACTGCTACATGCGACCTTTATAGAAAATGAATCTTATTTGGTTATTTCGGCCATGATATTAAAATTATTTTGTTAATAAATAAATGATTGCCAACCCTGTACAAGCACGTTCAATTCTAAAATCTATTAAAATAAATAAAAAATCTCGTAGAAAATTAATAAATAATGTACATATTAAAAAGTAATTTTATTAATATTTGAAAGTATGAAATTAAATGTATTTATATTAACGTCATGTTGACAAATAAATGATCTTTATAATAAGCCGGATTCAACATGATAATATAAAACAAAGTATAACCTTTTTGGTGCCATTTATTAAGTGTTCTAATCTAGCGTTTATCCCTAGTGAAATAAAATGAATTATTCAGATTCATATGAAAAGCTTTTGAATTAAATTTGACAATGCTAAAGGTGCTTCGACAATGTTCAATTATAACATAGGACCCTAATCATTAATACACTGTTTTGTTTTATTCAACATAAGAGAAAATCTCTATTTATAATACCCGTTTTATCTGGATTATCCTTTATCAAAAGATAATGCTATGAATGAATTCAAGCTATAGAAATCCACAACTTTCCGAATAAAGTGGTTTATATTGTACTCGTTTTGTCAGACGTGAATGAAGTTTTGAAGGTATACAAAATATATTTGTTTAATTTTAATATTCCTACCTTCAGAAATATTTTGCCTTATCAATATTACATCTAAATTTCAAGAAGGCATTCTACTATGGACCACTGTTTTAACTTTATTTCCAGTTTGTTTCAAACTTGACTATCCCCACACATACTAGAATTCATTACTGTTATATAATAGTATTAAAATAACACATTTTTAGTGAAAGCATCGATATTTAAATAAATAAATTTAAGTATTAAATACAACTAAAAAGTAAAACAATTAAAAAACAAAATTAGTTTATCAAATACATCGCACATCTCATGCATAAAGACAAATATTTTAAATTTCCCTTTAGACAGAGCTTCTTCTATGTAATTATCAATTCTACATGATATCAATAGAATGTTTGATTTAAAATAAATTCTAAATATAAAAATATACTTAAATAGTGTATCAATCAAAAATATTATGAGCTTGTATTAAATAAAAAAAAAAATAGACGCGAGTTATTGATATTATTTATTTCTGATAAATATTCAAGAATGTAGATTTTTTTACTGCGGTTTGCAACATGATCTTAATAATTTTAAAATGGAAATAAAATAATAGATGTTTGTATATTGTAAGAGAAACTCGTGTAATTATTATAATATAGTTTATTACCACTTTGCAAAAACATTGAAAGACATATCTGACTATTTATTATACGTTTAATTAATATTTGTTTCAGTTACAGATTTTGAAATATATATGAATTATTTCCGAAAAATTTAAATTAATAATAAAAACATTATAAATATATAAAATTAATATTTTTTGTGCATTAAAACAATTATTTATATTCAAACTAAAATATAGTAGCATTTAGCAAAATAATTTATCATTTCAAAAATTATATCCGATCTTAAAAGCTCTGCCAATATGTCAGATAAATGCAAAAATTCGGAAAAAAAGCTTCGAATAGATTAAAAAATATTCATTAATCATATTGAGGGTTTTTCAAACTTAGTTTTTTTAACGATATATAAAAAAAAAAAAATCTTGTAAATAGTCTTCTTAGTGATGTGCCTATAGAATCCTTTATCATTGTAAATATTATGTCTATTTTTAATACCTAAATAGAGCGACATTGTGTTGTCATATTATATTGATATGCTAAAAATAATCGTATGTAAAAATATTGCCAGATAAAAATTTTAGAAACAATTATTGTAACCCTTTAACATTAGCGAATATATCAACAATTTGACATGTATGCATACTGGTTATTAAATCGAATTATTAGGATTGGCGATTCGTGTAGTATAATGTTTGGTCTCATGTATTTTTAATGTTAATTAAGTTACAAAAACATATATTTATGTTTGACAAAATTTATATAAAAATCTGTGTCAAATTAACCATTGTATCTTAGTTACTAAAGAAATAACTGAAATGTAAAATAACCTTTGAAAAGGGTTTTTATAACACACATTGTAAAATGGGTTTTTTATTATTTAAAACAGTGAACATTATTGTGTATCTTTTAAAATTTCTGGACTAATATTGTTCGCCTTTAATCACCTGCATTAAATAAAGATCTTTATGTTTTTGACATTTGCAAAATTATTAAAAATATTAATTTATACATCGCATTATTTTTGTACGAACACTAAATATTTCAAAATATTCTAAATATTAATTAATATACATTGGCGTATGTAAGATGTTGAAAAAAAATTCAAAGGTGTTTTCAGTAATCTTATCAATTTTGGTTTCGCACCGAGGCTTTGTATTTCCGAAACTTTAAAAGAGTTATTCTGTATCTTGCCGAAATTAAGTTAATTATAACATACAAACAAAATACGTGATGAGAACTTTAAAATATCATTTTAAAGTTCGGATACTTTATACATTTAAATTGGGTCGCATTTAACCTTCCTCGACCATAATATCAAAAAGAAAACCCCATTAAAAAAACAACATTTTTACATATTATAATGAAATATAAATTTTCGTAGAAATATAACTCTAAAATACTGTCACGGTATCAGTTTGAAAGTATATCCAAGACGATTTAAATATTTAATAATCCGATGAAAATTATATTTACTTGCATATGAAATATGAGATTACAGCATTATAATTTATTCATATTTTTTAATGTTAAAAGTACAGTATCAAACCATTTATTTGGAACGATTTCAGTAGACTTTTCCGGATGTATCTTGTTCACCTTTTTTTGTATGACATTGCGTTAAAAATACTAACGAAAAACAACCAAAAAAACTGAATATTTGAAATAAATTAAAAATACTCGTGTACCAAATATGACATGTAACATTTGTATGTTGAAATGATTGCAATTCTTATATTTGTTTATGCATGGAAACATCTATTATTACGTATAAATAATATTCCCATATTTTTTATTACTATACTTTTTTTGAAATAGTCAGGGGACTTTTCTCTTATTATTCGCGATAATCAGAGTTCTGCTGCATATATCTACTGCATTATGATATAAAATAAAACACATTTGTTGTCTTTGAAGAATTCTTGATATTTTTATATTTACTGTCGGAAGAAATATAATTTAACATGTTTGAAACTAATTACCTATAAAGTCGGCAAGAATTATGGTATATACTCAAATTTAATTTTCCATCAAAACAGTCAAATCACATTGTATGAAATTTTTGATTTGAAAAATATTATATTAATTATTGTAAGATAGATATCAATTTGTTTTAAGCGGTCATTACCAGCTAATAAATATTTAACACTGTTTTGCGTTTATTCAATAGATTTCTATTGTACGCCATTTTTTGGTTGTAGACGCTTATTACCAAAAGATTTTGAACATTGCATCATTACTGAGTGATTTCAATAGAAGTCAAGATATATAAGCAAACAAATTATCATTTACTTTATTTTTGGCAGTAAAATATGATATTTTTAAAGATATATTATTTATTTCGCTTTATCATACTAATTTTTTATGAGTTTTATTTTGAAGAATAGGATATATGAGAGCATAGATACTCTCTGCAGAGTCATGAAATACATGATGTTAAGTATGTTAATCATTGAGTTATACATTAAAACCATGTTTATTAATACAGATAGTGTAATAAGATAATCAGTGTTATTTTACATTTATCTAAAGACAATATGTCTTTAAACCAAATTAAATTAGTAATGAACTATCAAACAAAAATTAATTCAATATTAGTCATTCGGTTGCCAAAACCCTATAAATCGCATTTTATTTTCAGATTTTATATCAGATATGTTTTTTTTATACCATTGTAGAGTATTGCTTGTGTTATTTATACCAGTTTTTCTCAATATTTTTCTCCCAGTCATGGCCCAGTTATTTTAAAATATCTCATTTGTGATCCACCAAAAATATAGTTAACTTATTTCGTAAATGAATAAGATTTGTTTGGCGATTTCCATTGTTTGATGACGGATTTTTCTTATTATTTGAAAAACGCTTGTCTAGATAATTATCATCCGGTATATCTTTTATTTTATTCTTAATTGTGTCATTTCTAACATACCATCTTAAAAGGTTGGACAGCCAAATAGTTAATATTACATACAATATGCATAATTTAAGTAAAATATATTTCCAGTTATAAAAAACCTTTTAATTTTCATAAAATAACACACTATTTTACTTATCATATCATGGCAGTTAATAAAATACATGAATAGTAAAAATTCAACTATTCGATCGGTACGTATAATGTATGTAGATTGTTTTGTAATATTTAATCTAAGAACCAATGTAAATAAATCCTCAGAATAACTCATCCCATATTATACAGTGGCCAATATTAATAACGTGTGTCAACTCGCCGAGGCTGTTTTTCAATTTGAATAACTATGTTATTTGTCAAGCGATTAACTTCCAAAACGCGTAAAAAATATTAACATATTGATAATATGCTTCCGGCAAGTTTGTGCGTTGTTGAAAGGGGTGATATTTAGTACTGCAAAAACAAATAAATTTACTATATATTTTTTTTTATATTCATCATCTATTTGAATCCATTAAAAATTCAATCAAAATATAATTGAATGTAATTACATTTTTCATCAATCGATATGTGAAAAGAGGCAATTATTTAATTAGAAAATTCGAATTCAAGAAATGATTTTTTCGATATTATTTACAATATAATATATTGTTCTTAATATTTTAAATTAAAATATCTCAAATATCATAAACAGTATTTTTCACAAATTCAAACTTAATGTAAAAGCTTAAAGGTAATATCCTTTCATCGACATGTATAATCGGTGTATAAAATTCTTAAAAACAATCATCGTAATGTTCGAATATTAAATTGTTCCCTGGGCTGATTAATTTTCTTGATAACTATTCCGGATGTATTTTACCATAGTTAACTTGATAACGATGACACTTAGCTAATTCGTTAAACTATAATAATTCTTAAACTGGTATACAATAGAGTTTTACCAACTGAATGCTGATTTTAATTGATCATCGATATCACAAACGATCGCCTTAATTCATTTTACCCAATCCTTAAATTTTGAAGATTTATTTAACTATTTTGGAATAAAATCGGATAGGGACAACATTTATGTTGTTAAATTACAAATTAATAAGGCATAATGTCAGTTATTAATAGCACATAATTTATGATTTTATGATTGGCGTTTTAGCAGAATAAATGTCACCTCTTGTTTGTTAGATTTTTAAATGATATATTTGTGTATAGTCTCATAGTGATAATGAGTTAACCATATATTATTATACATACAATTATAAAGAGTTGTGAATAAATATGATTCCTATGTAACCAATGATATAGTTACTTTAGTTTTAGACATTTATTAATTTCATTTTTTTATCACAAAAAAATGTGAACATTCGTTTAAAAATAAATAAATCAGCTGGTCAGGTGACCAGTTTTATGTTATCATTAATACAGTCGTGTCGTTATTATTTTTCCAAATTATTATTTATTTGAACTTTTTTATTTTAAGCTTTTTTTTAATGAATAATTTAATTGACTCTTGCCTTTCTGAAAGTAAACTTTTGAATCTCGCATACCAATGCTTGAAAACGTGAGCTTTTTCAGTAGAAATTATTACTAAGCCAATGGTAAAACTCATATAAAATCTGCTGAATAGCTCATTATTTTTCAATTTTCAAACGCATTTTTACTCTCATAAATTGATTAATATTCTTTTTGATAAAATTTATAATTTTGATAATTTATGCGTTGATAATCGCATCTACCAAAGAAATTATAAATTCAAGTAAACATTTTTAGTCATATTTTACTTAAATTGCCGGCTTATTTTAATCACAACAAAATGTAAAACAACTTCATATTTGTTCTCAAATTTTATAAATTCTATGATTCGTTAATATAAGAACTTTAAAACTCCAAACATAATAACACAAATTAAGTATCATAACACGTTTTAATATAATTAACAGAAAATAAAAACTTATAAGTGGATATGATGTTTATTGGTTCAATCATTTGAGTGCTCATTCGTTAAAAGACTTCATGACAATTTTATACTTACTGACACAATTAGTCTGGCTAATCGTGTAAAATTCGGAAAATAAGGGTAAATTAATAAATATTTTGTTTTAATTGATTTTTTTTGTGCATTTTTATTTTCTCTGCATTTTCCTCTTGATTTCCAAAAACACATACAGTTTATTCTCGACTATCCATGCGAATGTTGGGGAGCAGGGGCAAGGATAATTGAAAAACATGGATAATATGAACTATGGTAAATATATGAAATATGGATAATTTACCATTACCGACGAACTATTGTTTGTTAGACCTGGCTCTAAATTGCTTCAAGAGCTCTTATGCTACCTTAAAATATTTACATCCTTCCAAGATTTAAGTCTTCTCGTTTTTTAACTCTTACATCATTTTTTTTTACTTCCTTCCAAAATTTACCGTTCCTTGTTTTTCTTTTACCTTTCGTGTGTATGCATTATTGCATAGCTTCCTACACAGCTTTTTCGCGTAAAGTAATGTTTGATATTCCTGGCAAGTATACTGTTTTTAACATACATATATATACTTACGGGTAAACAAAAGTATTAGACAGTACACTGTACTTCATTTAAATAAATAAATTTTCTACTATTTATTTATTATTTTGTGACGTATTGACTGTGGTATCGGGACAATATCCGCTTAAAAAAAACCACTTGGACCCCTTTTTCACCTATCCCAATGAATAAATGGAAAATATAACGTGTATTTATGGTGTATATGGTGTGTGCTACACTGCACTGCACTGAAGATGCCTGCTCCGAAAGTGAAGCATACGAATCTCCGTAATCTGAAAACATGTCGTTATAGATTATTCTTCACGAGAATTGGTTGTCAGCCAATCTACAGATATGGGATTTGAACCCGCATTCTCTGGATGCCAAGGCAGACACGCGCTAAAATTTTCACCGCTGGAAAAACAGTTTGAAAAACAGGTATAAAAATCTCTTTGAAAAATATGACTTTAAAAATGCTATTAGAGATTTCCTTTGACATATTTTCAACCGGTAATGTATTTGGTTGTATGTGAAATAAAACTCGTACAGGCAAACATTTGATATTCTAAAAATATACAACAATGCGATGTCGTATTTTTCATGCGAGAAATATCTTGGTATTTTATCTTTGTTTGTCAATTTAACATATTTTCCCGATACTAATGTAAAACAACAATATCGTATCAAGGCAATATTTCAATAAAATCACAATATCTTCAATACACAATGATCAGGAAACGTGTAACATATGAAACTGAGTATTATGAAGTAAATGAGTAATAAATATTGTCACAAACACATTGTCACAATCAAATGAATACACACACTTATTTTATTTAATGAAATAATTCACTTATTAAAATTATTTCATCATTTCTTTATGGAATTGTTTCATCAGTTAAAATATTTTGCACTACGATGTGTAAATTGCACGCAATTTATTTCAATGATCTGCTTACTTTATTAGGTTAGAGGTTTTTTCGAATTAATTTTGTCTGCTGCAGGTCTCTAATCATAAATCTTTTGGCTCTTAAATTTTAATTTGTTCAACCAATTTTTTCTCATTGACCCTAGTCACAATTTGGTATTTACAAAATCATGAAGTTAATTAATAACTTATTTTTAGGCATGTGCACTACGTACACAGTGATTTATTTCTCACTTGTAAGATATATTATAATATAATACAATATAATAAGGAGACAATGTACGAATGTGTGAAAGACGAAGTACAAATCTATCCTGAAATTAAATATATCAATACCAGACGTGACTAACCCACATTATATAAATAAAACGTTTTTTCTTTTCGAATTATGTAATTTGAAAATATTAATATATCAATGGCAAAATATGGCTTACTCTCATTACAAATTTAGATCATCACGAAAAACTGAAAAAATTTCTGGCAACTATCTCAGAATCTTATCTTTATTATAATATAAATTAAAATAAAGTTATATCAATATAGTAAATTTGATATAACGGTATACTTACTATTATTACATAACTTTGATTTTCACTGTAATTACCTCTAACGAGATCTATTATTAAGATTTCATGGTAAAATCTATTAAATAAATGGCACACAAAGAAAATATTGAGTGCCTTTCTCTATGACCGGTGTGATTCCGGCATTCTGGAAGATCAACCGGTACCATCCATAGAACGTATTTGATGGAACCAAGGAATGTCGGCATGACCAGGAAGGATACAAAACGACCGGTGGGTGTCAGAAATTTCTGAAAACGTCACGTGACAGCCATAAAAAGCAGCTTAAGATAATGTAATATTACAGTAATACATTCCACCGGTGAGTGACATAATAAATACAATCCAAAAAACCAATATCAATTTATTGATCTGAAATATTCCAGAATAGAAAATATTCAATTGCAAATTATGTGATCATCTTAATATATTTATGTTATTTGGGTACGTTATTAATATTTGATTTAAGATTTATTGGAAAATTTATTCCGGTAGAGAAGATAGAAGTATACTACTGAGAATTGATATTTTATTAAAAAAGAATATTTAAAAATTATATAAAGATAAAAGACAATTTGTATTAACATAATTATGCTAACGAGCTAATTAAAATATTACATGTAAATTTCATCACAAAAGGAGTACATCTTGAAAATATATTGATTTTCATCTTAATTTCGAAGAATCGACTCTTTTCTTTTCCACGTTCCATATTTCAAGAAGCAATACATTTCTTCAGCTCCATTTTCGTATTGGTTTTTATAAATACTTTTTTGTTTTGTATTCATATCGTGGTTTAGTATAATATATTTTTAAAATCAAAACTCATGATAAAGTTATTTATATTTTAAGTATTGAATTGAAATCACTTAGTTTGGTAGCAGTATCTACATCATGTACCCCAGATGATAGAGAGTAAACAAATAATAGTTATTAAAAAATAAATAAAAATTTTGATGGAAATCATAGATTCATGGTTCGAATTTTAATAGATAATAGATCTGTATCAAATCTTTGATTAATTATTTTTTTTTTCTCGTTGGAAAATTTTGCTAAAAAAAATAGCTCAACTTAAATTTTTGGAGCAAAATATCTTTAATATAATGAAATAAAGTTACTGACGCATATAACACAAAGGTTAGTGAATATGTGCGATAATATCCGTATAAATTAGTTTTATCGTAATTTAATCCATTTAAAAATTAAAAGATTTCGAGAAATTTTAATAAGCAGTAAATATACTTTATCTTAATATATAACTGTATACTATCCGATGAAGATTATAATAAATGTAAGAGCGTTTAATGAATGATTGTCCAAAACTAATTTTGAGTGCTTTAAAATTCGCCAAGCTGTGCTTTTATGCAAAGAATGTAAGTTTATTTTCTCTGTCGCGCGCCTTTTTAAGGCTCACCTGCAAAAACTTTCATCGGAATTTCAATTCGTCGATAAGCGAAAAGCGGCAGGGCGGAAAAAACTTTTCCAACGACTTTATATTGAAATCTGTTTTTTTCCCTGCTGCCTCAGCGTGGAATCTCATTCTTAGGTCAGGGGTCGAATAATGTTATCCATTATTACATAATATTATTTGTCGTATTGCAAATTATTCACTTATTCATCTTCTGAACTAATTTTTTTCACCAAATTCTCTCTAAAAGTGTAGCATACCGATTTAAATAATGAAAACATTATATCTCCAGCAATAAAGTATATAAACCTTCATATTGTAAAGACTAGTTTCTAACAACTTGTGTATATATCCTCTAGAAATGATTGTCAGCTAATTGCTCAATTGCTTGGGCATCCGATATTGCATATTTGGATTTGAAAAAATACAGCAGCAATATGAATTTAGCTTGAAATCTCTACTCATTATCGCAAAAATTAAGTAGCGCATTGAATTTATATGGCCAGTTGAAGGCTTTAATTGTTGGAAACTGGGTGATTCATTCACTTTAGCTGATTGGCAAAACTAAAAGAAAAACTTTTAAAAGATTTAAATTTTTTATAGATCCCAAAATAGATGAAAAGTTCTCTAAAATACTGAAAGAGCTGTGTCATTTCTGTATGAATTTAACGGCGCATATTAACGAAAAAATATTATACAAAATTGCAAACATTTTTATATATGATCATTATGTTTTGCAGTTTTCCGGTAATCATATAACTAATGAATTTTGAAAATGATTATTTATAATTATCCAAAATTAAGGATTATGAAATATTATAAATATAAAACAATGTCAAATTGAGGATTTTTTTTTTATTAATAAATTTTGATATAAAATAATAAATCATATATACTTTATAAATAGCATAGAAGTAAAAATAAACAATATAAATTGACTTGATAATACATGATGATTTTCGAATAGCAGATTAGAAAAAAATGTATTTATAATTATTTATCATAAGGTTGAATAGTAAATTTTATTAAATTAAAAAATTAGTTAGCGATCCATGCATTTTCTTTACTGTAAGTTGATCGTTTGATTGTTTTTCCGAGGTCGATTTTGGTTTTCCGCTTGTGGATGATGAAAGTTCTTTCCCTGAAAACTTGTCGGTGAACTAACTGAGACCATTTTAATTTTATTATATTAACGCGAACCTATTAATTTATGTCCATTTGAAATTTTTGTCTCATTCTATATATTTTATATTTCAACGGTATGGGTTAAAATTATGAGCATATGCATAAAAAATATTCAAGATAGTCTTTTAAATTATAAAGAAAACATAATTATTATATAAAAAAATATTTCATATAAGTATGTCTTAGACGAGGCCCCGCTTAAGTTTTCTCATATGCTTTGAATAGTGTTAAAAGCTTCTACTAGTACTACAATATATTTATTTATATATCGATCCTGTTAAGGTAAGAGGCATTAATCCTCAGTTTTTTTAAATAGTGCTTTTAGTTTTGGAATCACAATGTACGCAACTAAATACATGTTCTGTCAAAAGGAACCAGGCTAAAATACAGAATTATTGTTACAATATATCTCAGCCTCAGTCTGAAAAAAGAAGGGCCTACCAAATTTGCGTCCAGGATAAACAAATCAAACTTAATTCACGGCATTATTGTTCTGTGAAGGTTAAAGTGTTTGCCTAAACAAGTTCTATGTATATATATTGACAGGCATCAAAACGGGGTAAGAAGAATATGTTTATCGAGTTTAAGCAGTAGTATAATTATAAATATAAGATATGAGTGTAAGATAAAACTGGGTCTCAGTGATGTCGTAATAAACATGGAATTTAACTATCGGTGAATGTGTTAAGCGACTGAATATGAAAATGCCTTCTCAATTTTAGTACCAACGTTTTCAATGCTAAACTTTTATTCATGTACCAAGTTATTCGCTACAATGTTTTTTATCGATTATTTTTATGCAGTGTATTGATGTTTTATTCTAAATTCAAATACCTGTAATCAACAAATCTCCATTTGAAATATTGATAATATTGCATTCATTGAAATATCACCCTACCCCGCTTTCCTGGGCAATGAATTAATTACCAATGATTGATTGTGTTCGCCTAGACAAAGCACCTTTGTTTGCAAAGTAAGATATATTGACTATCGATCATTCGGTATGAATGGTACATACATCCTATTGCTGACGTCCTTATACATGAGTGATGACATTTTCATTAATAAAACGAATAATACACATACATACATCCTTTTATTTAATATTTTTTACTTTGAGCTTTATCAAATATGTAAATTACATGCACCTCTGTGTAATGAACTGTAAGTTAACTGTGTAAAAAATTACCTTTACAGACCTATAAGAATTAATTGACAAGCAGTTTAATATGTTCCAAATTTAAAATAGAGCCCTAAACTCGTAATCTAGAGGTGATAATTGATATATCATACAAAAAATCACCTGATACGTTGTCAAAGACACGATAAGCTACCATGGTTATATATAAACAATACAAAAATAACTTTATGCGTAAAATACATCAAATTTAAAAAACCTTTGTACATATTAATCACAGTGACAACTTCAATAGCTATGAGTGTATTTTAATCTTGTCAGTCGAGAATAATAAATTTGATCATTCCTTTAACACCATCTTTAGATTTTGGACATGATGGTGTAACTATATCTTTGGTAAATTCATCCATTCAGAGAAGTTGTGATATTCCAGCACTGTGTCGTCCACCTGGTTTTTAATAATATACATTTACTTGACCCCTTATTATTCATACATCATATATATTATCTCATTAAACTAAGTCATGGGATTTTTAAGATTGAATTGAGTTTAATCCTCCATTCAATTAAATTTAAATTTGTGATTATAGAAAAGCGTAAACAACTGTCATAGAGAGAAAATAAAATTATTCTAAATTAATTTTATTTTGAAATCAGCAGCTTTATATATTCGGCGCTAAATTTTAAGAATTTGATCAAGGAATAATAATATTAACCATCTTTGACGTTTTGTTGAGTTGTTTAGAAATTAATGTACATTTTTTTAACTATAAAAAAATAAACATCATAGTAAAACACTCGTATAAGGTATTTAAATTTAGTCTCTAAGTAGTTGTCTGAACATACGAACGTAAATTCAACGTCTCGATAATGACTTCGGTAAAAATATACAAAATGCATAACATATAACCAGGAAATTTAAATCAACTTGAAGTTAACCTAATCGTCCAGCATTGCATTAAATTGTGGATAACTATAGATCATGTATCCATCACTTTAACAATTATAATTTTGACCAATATGAGTAAGCCAATGTAATGGCATTCACGTGTAAGGCATGATACGTCATATCTATATGATTGTTATCTAAAAAATATTTATTTCAACCAATATGTTTTTTTTATAAGAAATCACTCAACTCTTCAAAATATTTAACCAATGTTCACAGTGTACGAAATCATATCAGTATGTCAGTGAATAATAATAAGTGATTTATTTTATTCCACATACAAATGTCTCAATTTATTCGCCAGGAAAGAGAAAAAACTTACGTATTGTGAAAAATATATCATCGAGTAAAAAAAACTACAATACATACATCAATACTGCTATGAAAAAATATGTTTAACAAAGGGGAGTGATAGTAAATTTGAGTTGGAATTAACGGTCCGGCTAATTAAGTCGTGGATTCGAATCAAAGATTTATCACAGTAAGCTCGATACATCAGAAATAGAACTTTACTTTTAACAATAACTCGCTATGCTTTTGCATCTAAATAATTGGCTGATTTTGTTATTAAATTACACCAGCAATCATTACACTCTCATAGAGAGTGAGTACACGGCATCATTCTTTGAGGATACTAGATTGCTGGAGCAGTTACTGCTGTCTTTATTGTGCTCGATAAAATTGTGGCAGCACATGTGGTTCAATAAAACGGTGATATATTACACACAGGTCGTGCTATTATAAAAACAATAAAAGAAACTTTTCCATCGGCCTGGAACATAAAAGGCACCCTAGATATAAGACAGAGATCATAGACTGACGTTGTTAATTGATAAGTGTTAATATTTAAATAAAATTTCTAGCTTTGATCATATGTATTCTATTAATGTGATTCAATTAACATTAGAATGCATTATGTAAATTAACTATATCCTCTACGCTTAGTAATTATACTGTAACATACAGATTTATCTATATTGCAAGCTGGACAAGAAATAAAGATTTTTGGCGCAATTCTTTTCAATTATCCGAACTGGGAGCTTTTAATTGTGTTAAGAACAGCATTTTAAAGTCGAGGCAGTTCTCTTCTTCTTTATCTAATTACGAAAAGAAATTTTGTACGCAAACACGTTTTTAATTCATCGGTCTGTTTTGCTTCGCCAAATTGTGTTGCACAAAAGTTATAATTTTCTAACTTTGTTAAAAACATCGTTATCTTTAATACACTCTAATTTTTTATTGTCAATTCAACAACACATTACCACGTATTTTTTCAATCTAGCACTGACCTTATATAACCTAACCTAACCCTCTTTTTACGTGATAAATGTTTTCCTAAAAATTACGCGTGAATAACATTTACGTAAAATGAAGTATTAACTCGATAAACTCCATGGCTATATATTTTGTCATTAGTAAGAGGTTTATCAATAAATAATTATTTGATATCTGCCGATGTGAGATGATAAAATATTTCCCTGCTAATTTCACAAGCCAAATATATTATGTTCTTCTTCTGCTTCTTCTACATCCATTGCCTAAGTGGAGTATATGGACACCACGTGCCACCACCAAGAATCCCTGTCGCCCGCTGGTATTCTTGCGCTTTCCTAGGCCATACCTGTATCCCAAACTCCGCCGAATACATTCTATAGATAGATTCAGTGGCCTTCCGGAATGCTGAAAATTGTTAGGCTTAAATAATAGGAAGGTCAGGTTCAGACTCTCTTGAGGCATCTAAAATATATGGCTGAGCCAGGTCTAACGTCGCTGTATAGCAATAAATCACAATTAAGGATTTTGTATATCTATAGTTTGTGATTTTACTGCTCAGTGGCCTATTATTTGCGAGTGGCCAATACTGCATAGCTTTAAATTAATCAAAAATAAAATTTCATCAAACATTGTTAATCCGGAAATAAATATCAAAAATAACATTCAACTTTACATAATATGTTTGTGACTCGAAAAAATGTAGAAAATACAAATCACAGCCTAACAAGACGATAATAGTTTTATCCCTGATCATTAATTTATCAGATAGCTCCAAAGATCTTGGATCATAGAAAAATGTAAAACTTTCTTTTAGGTCTGCATGGATTTATATTATTTACAATAAGTATTTCAAACTCTTAAGTAAGTCAATTTTGGCGTCTGTAGATCTTTTTGCAAATCAAAGTCAAGAATATTGAAGTAATAAGTTGGAATTTGTTTTGTCGAGTAGATAAAATGATTCTTAGTTAGGTTTTTCCGTATTATACTTAATTCAGTTTACATTTGGAACATATTATCATGTTTATAACACAGAAACCTCTCGAGAATGTTATTTTTCAGAGCAAACCTGTATTATTATGTGCGACAAGAAAACCCCTGAAGGGAAAACAGTCATACGAAAAAAACTGAGCGAATTTATAACATTAATTCTGATTTTTTCACCGTTGTAAAGACGGGACATCTTATTTTTTTATAAGCATAAGAAGAAAAATAACATTATTATATCTGAGAGGGAGATTGTAAATACAAGATAGTAATGTGACGAGGCGCTAACGAAATTAGTATATACCCAGTGGCGAGAGAGTGCGGTGCCGGAAAATTGCCTAATAAATAAATATGTTCGCAGGAAGAGGACAGGAAGGAAACTGCGCCGCCACTGCTGCTCGTACGAGAAGATGCTTTAGCTATTTCTCCCACCCTAATTCTCATATTTCAGTGGTGTTACAACTCTCATCTTTATTAAATTACTTTAATTAATTAATTGCCAGTTATCAATTATTGTATTTAGTAACATTTTTAATACAATAATAGTTGAGGTGGTAGACTACTTCATCAAAAAACAAGCTTCTATATTTTGCCCTAAGTATGGAAATATGGGATGTATGGAAATAATTAAATTGACTTCAGGCCTATAGGACTAAATTCAACACGGCACACTGAACAAGCTTCACCACCTTGACCTTCACCACCGTTTAAAGCTTTTTACATATATACATTGACTGTGAAAAATAATGTGACCTTTAGTTTTTTCAAAATACCTTTTGTTTATTTTTAGAAAATATAGGTGAGATGTTTTATTTCTAGAAATCTTATTTATTCCTTATTTATTCTTCTTCTTTTATGTTTGCTCCATAATTAGAGCATATGGACACCACGTGTCGCCTCCAAGAATCCCGGTCGCCCGCCAGTATTCTTGCGTCCTCCCAGGTCATACCTGCATCCCGTAACTCGGGCTGAATACATAATATATAATATAGATAGTATTTAGGAACCTTCCGGGACGCCGATGACCAGTAGGTTTACAGAATAAGCAGGTCTGGTTCAGACTTTCTTGTGGCCTCCGCAATATGTGGCCAAGCCAGGTCCAGCATCGCAGCTTCACTTTGTCAGTGATAAGTGGCTGCATAATCCGTTCTCTTATCTTCTTATTTTAAACAAAGTCATATTACCGTATGCCCAGAATCCGCTGCAGGAAACTTTTCTCATAGCTCAGAATACAGTTGTTTTGGGCCTTTGTTGGGTGCCACGTTTTACAACCGTAGAACAGCACTGATAGAATAGATGCATTGAACATGCGGCATTTGGCACTTACCTTGTACAGCCTGGAGTCCAAGACATTTCGCATAGAATTAAAGTACTTAATTTTTTTTAAATTCAACAGATGTATGAATCAAACCCGTATTCTTTTAATTGCTAAACTTGCACGCCAATCTCTACGCCACTGGTTGACCGTTGATTGTTGTAAAAAATCTATTATGGCATTTCTTTTCTTTACACTTTTTTGGAGCGAATATCATCGTACAGTGTACATCTATATGCTCCATATATGCTAAAAAAAAGAAATATTTCTTAGTGGAATGTCAACAAAAAAGTGTATTATGATTGCTGGTTTGAGTTTGGTATCTAGTTTGGAAAAAAGGTTGATAAATAGTGTTGGATAAAAATAATAAATATTAAACTATAAAGCAGTATATAACAAAAAAACGGTGATTTACGAGTAGACTATACGGGGTTAAAGTTTATATCAGTTATTAAAAAATCAATAATATAAGATTAATACGAATATATACTAGCCGCCTCTGGTCTGAAAAGTGCCAGAGATAAGGCCAAACACTTTTCGACTGCGACAATTTTCTCCACAATTTACACTTTTTATCGCCTGACTTTTTTTATTTAACCCACCGCCTCTAAGTGGAAAAATAATTCGTTTTATTATTTACATGGGACAAGTTTTACAATCGCAATTTACGTGGATTTTGTTAACAGTAATCTTTAGGGTCTCAAAATTACAGTACCGTCAAATTTATCAAAGGACATTTTAAAATTATGCAGATGAGTAATTCGGCTAAGACCCTCGTAATTATAAAGTATGTTAAAGACCTAAACGTTTTGAAAACTACGTAAGAAATCATCCCTTAAGTTGAAAAGCCTTTTAGCTTCGTATTACAAACATTCCGTATGCATTCACCTTCTTTGCATGTTTTCCTTAAAATGATTTACTATCGTCAACGATAATTTGCTTTATTAACAGATTCACAGGTAATTAAAATCTATGAAAATTATACCTCCTCTGAAATTTTAAATTTATTTATTTATTATCTTGGTACGGTGGTATTTGTTCACCATACGGATATCCAAGAACGGATCATGTAGCCACTAATAACTGATAAAGTGAAGGGGCCTGGCTCGGCCACATATTGCAGATGCCTAAAGAGAGTCTCAACCCGTCCTACCTATTCTTCAAACCGATCGATTTTCGGCGTCCTTAAAGTTATCTATAGATTATGTTCAGTAGAGTCATGGGATGTTGGTATAACCCGTAAGGGCGTAAAAATAATGGTTGACGACAAGGATTCGTGGATGTGGTTCATATGTTTTACTTAAGGAACGGGTACGGAAGAAGATTTCATATATCGAGATTACATGCTTAGAAGGATTTATTGCAAGTTGTATTTTTTGCTATTTTATTAATATACAAGATATAGTAGTTTTTATAGCAGTCATTTATGTATAAACTTGAAAGGTGGATTATCAACAGTGGATATTAAGAGAATGAAAATTTATATTGTATAATTATGCAATTCAACGTTCTGCAAATACGTGTTATTTGTAATCCTTAAGTTCTTATTTTTAAAAACATCGGTAAAAAAAGTAGTTTGAAAGCACGGAAAAGAATATTTTTTACTTAAAATTTAACATGTGCAAACGTTTAAATATACTTTCCATTAGCAACACCTCCATAATTTTGGTTAGTACCCTCGTATAACGTAAAGCACCAGTAGAAATGTTATGAGGGTTAACAGATATTTCATAAACTAAACCATTTCAGACTCTTCGCCAAAATATATAAATTAAGTCCTAATTTTATCTATGCTACTTGAATTCGCCCTAGCGTAATTTGTAGTCTTTATTTTTTTATTTTTTGTTACGTTTCATTTTTAATACCTAATATGTTATTTTATTTTCAAAATATCAAATCATAACAGTTTTTGTACGCATAGCCGATTTTAGGCTAATTTTCTAAAAAAAAAAAAGTGCTATTCAAATAGTCAAGTGTATCTTCAATGTCCTAAAATGTAATTAGGATCAGTCTAAACCTAAAACTCATAAAATACCATCATGTTTTGAGTATTATATGTAAAATATATACGCAACTACGCATTACAACTAAAACCCAACCAAGAAATGAGTATTATTGGTTTTTAATAAATATATTAGTTCTGAAATCGATATCAAGAAAAACTGTTTTGAAAAAAAAAACAACTAAAAAAATATGTTGTTCATGCTTATTCTGAATAAATTTGCATAGGTTTTAGGGTACTTAGCTATATAATGTGAGAAAATATATATTATAAGCACTAAAAACTTATAATAAAATTTATGTATAAGCAAATCTCGTCTTAAGTAAACATAGCTACAAACGATATGTTTTGATTTCGGCAAAAACATATATGGTTCTCAGTTTTATTAATGATACAGTTTTTTCGTATGATCCATTTTCTCGAATATATGCATTCATCATTTATAATAATTAAATATTAAATTTAGTTGAAGCACTACAAACATAAAGTTGTCAAACTAATTAGTTGAATAATCGGTCAAAATGTCCCCAGCAGTGTCGTAGCCATACGTAACAAAGCGACGCCGTCGACGCCCTCGAAGCTCGCAATCGCTTGGACACCGACGGGCGTCGTTTGTTTACTACGACAAATCCAATTTGCATTACCTGAACAGTAATTACCACCTGTTGGGAGGACTCACAGGTAATCGACAGAGTCATTCTCTATGATGGTTGAAATCGCAAATTTGTTTGTTGGGCTGATAAGATTATCGTAATAAAAATATAATTTGAATACAAATAAATTAGAGTTTCCTATAATCAGGTAATTATAATATTATACAACTTTTATGAACAGGCGGTTGGCAAAAATTTAATAAATTTTGCAGCCAAATAAAATTTAAATATCATTATTAAGCCGACAACTACTTGGAACATGTCATGCATTCATAATCGATAAGAATTTTTTAAATCTTCAAATCTTTACATCGCCATATTACGTCACTTTTCTTAACCATTTATATTTTTATATTTCGTTTTGATATATGGTATTAAATATATAAGATACATATTTCAATAATATAAAAGATTTTTTATCTCCTGTCACCAGCACTAATTGTAATACCTCGTCCCCGGTCATATCCCGAGACGTAATTACATAAAATTAATAATAGTTTAGGTCAGAACTATCTATAAATCAACTACTTGAGACTTTGATCTATACGAAGATTAAGATGCTTTAGACTAAATCTTTTAATGAGTAGAGACCAGTTATCTTGCCATAGTTCATTGAAATAAGAATTTTAGGTTTATTAACTACCATAACCAAAATTTGCAAGGACTGTAAGCTGTTAATTTGTCAATGTTTTCAGGAACTTAAATTAAACCATATACGTTAAAAAATTAAGCTCAAACTGTTCAAATTATGAAGATTTTACTAGAATAATTGGTTCTCTGACGATCGATTTTTTAATCAGCTTGATAAATATTATGTTATACGTGGAATTTTTAGAAGAATTTATTTTATGGTGTTGAACTTACGGGGGAAAAAATATATACTCTATACCTATAGCATATTACTCATGAATTAGAAAATATTCTTACGTTTTACATAGTCTTGATTTATGTTTCACAATATTTTCTGACTGTTATCTTTGTTTTGTCCTTTCTGTTGAATTAATTGCTGAGGATGGCGAGGCTTCTTTGTGAGGCATAATTATTTACTATAGCATTGTAAATTCCGCAGGGAGAGAGAGAAGTACCGCGGTTTTCTTTAGCATTTAATTATAATGATCTGGCTTTTAACTTATGAGAGCAATTTGGAATAGTTGGGGAGGTCTTTGGATGGGATCCTTTTCATAAGGCATTTCATTATTGAAATCAAACCAGCGTACAAAGGTTCAGTTTATTTTGATTAAACATTTCAACGGTGGCCGTAGCTTTCCCAAAGTAAGTTGCAAATTTCACATTGTATGACTTGTTTTTGCAATATACTATAAAAAGCAAAAGTCTAAAATTAGTCTTATACCAAATTTATCTAATTAATATTTTCGACTGATGGTGCTTGATGGAAATTGATTTTAA
>JAGVSQ010001303.1:0-30231 GCA_022683975.1 Rhyacophila evoluta | reverse complement strand
TTTTTTTTCAGTTCCGGTAAAACATTTTAAATACTTTCGTAAGTTTTAAATGAGTGTATTAATGCCGATGAGGATTATATTATAAAAATTTGTAATATCTTAATTTTAAGCTGTGAAAATAATATAATACTGAGATATTAATATATTGGTTCCGTACAGAATTTTTAGCACAAGTACTTTAGTAAATATGTTTATTTTCGCATACGTCAAGCGCATTTTGCGAATTTGCCAAAAGTAGCACGCGGGTTAAGTGTAAATAAAAATGATACATCTAACGTAGTATGTATATAATTTTTATGACCACGTGTATTTTCTTTAAAGCAGTGTGAAGACGGATACGATATCTTGAATTAATTGACAAGGGATAGCATAAAAACGGATGTATTATTATAGTAAATACTTTGGATACTATTATAAATAAATTATAATATTACGTTCGAGGTGTTATTTCGAAAGCGAAACACATTTATCTACTCGGAATGAAGATGTCCACGCCAGAAATACGGTGTATGCGTCTTTCAATGTCTCGAAAGATATTTTCCCATGATAATTGGTTATTAGTAAATTGTTTAGACCAGGGTTTCCTAAACTTTTTCTGCAATGGAACACTTTGCAAACCCGGAAATTTTAACGGAACACCTAGCTTATTGTTTTAGGTTGGGTAATTCTTACTAGTAAGAAGATTTTTGAATTTTTTAGAGTGTACAAAAGCTTTCCAAATTGTCGCGGAACACATAGTTTGGGAAACCCGGCTTAGACCGACGGGCATCCAATCCTGCATCTCTAGATTTTGAAAAATGAAGCAGCTGTGAGAGCTGTGCGTCACGCTAACTTCTTGACCACCGGGGAAACGATGTAAGAGTTGTGTTTGTATTAATCTAATTATACATAAATACACTTTGTCAATAGTATTTCTTAATAATTACTTCGTTTGATAGTGTTGATACGACTATATATTATTTGATTCGACGAACTCCCGTTACAATCATGCTAAATAAAACCAAGCGTTCTTTATTAGGTTGTGTCATGTACACCTGGCCTATCCATCCATCTTGCAAAATACTCATTCTCAATTAATTCTATATTAAAATCTGCGACAGCCTCCCGTGTAAAGCGGTATTAGTTTTAAATTATTAAAAAAAATATGTTAATATTTACATGGTAAGCTCGAATTGATTTTTTTTGTTATCCGTTGTTCCAGACTATTTTTTTTTATTAGAGATTGATCGCTGGCAACACTACGTCGATATGCGTACCCCTATAACATTTTCTTTATAATCTATGTAACTAAGTTTTTTTGTATATTATTTTTAGTAAATTTATCCACTATTATATTCGTCACGTCTGCGTATTGAAAAAAATCTTTGGTATCAAAAGTGTAATATACTTCATAAATTTGAAAATATATTAAATAAATATTAATGAACAGTAAAATAATAAATATAATTTACATATATCTATTAATTATTATCTTTCATTAGTTTTATTACGGCCAACACTGCATCATATTTTTGATATATTGTAATTCTTTCATTCTGAAGTTTTTGATGTTGTAAGAATTAGAGATATTTTTACACAATCTTTAATATACTCAGCATTAAATCATTTGATGTAACTTCTAGTAACTTGCTTAAATTTTTAAAGTTTCACTCCTATTACAGATCCCTCTATGTAGTAATTAAAGTTCGTATTGTATTTGTGTGATCGGTTTGGTGCCTTGCATCTATTATATTATCTGGTAGCCTATCTGTCTCCAAACTTCTATAGTCTAGGTCAGAGGTCGGCAAATTTTTGGAGATAAAGAGCCGAATATGAGTATCACGATTTTTTTAGAATTATTTAAAGAGCTATAAAGTAGAGTGGGAGAATAAAAAAAACGAGAATTTCAAAATAATATTCAATAACTTATATTTTTTTTTCACCATGTCCGCTCCAAAATGGAGTATATAGATCTCCACAATGCGAAAACATGTCTTGTCATTTTTCACGAGAATTAGTTGCCAGCCAATTGCTCAATCTAATAGGCATCCAGTTTTTAGTAAAATTTTCTTTATAGACATTTTTCAAAATCCGGTACATGTGGGAATCAAACCCATATACAGAGATAGTTTTAATCTATGAACGGTGACACCAAAAAAATGAGGCACGTGCTCAGTTTTGTATTAAAAACGACATTACAACTGTTTTGTTATTGAAATAAACACATGTAGTGATGGTACATTTTATTTTTACATTTATACCCATTTACTGCCCTAGCCAGTGTTGGATAGCAAGTGACCAGTACTCTCATTTTTATTTTTCTCTCTAAATATAATATACTGATGGCTTTATTTTTTATTTATTCCTCATACACACCCCAATGATTTCAATGAAGGCATTTCGAAATAAACATATTGATCATTATCAACAAAAATAATAATTTCGTGTTAAATATAGGACATTTTCTATCAAATGACGTTGGTATGTGGGTAACGGTAGCGTCCATCACTCATATAAAAAAAAATGATGCCACTACGTCATCCCTCTGGGAAGAGCGAGTTTTCAAAGCGGTTAGATCAGTCAGTAAAAGTTATCCGCTGGATCATGTCGTCTCTTTTGTTTTTATTTTATTTTTGAATTTCTTGCACTTATTTTATAATATTTGAATTTTAATACATGATAAAATAATTTTTATAGCCAATTACAATAATGGATCCAGAAGATTTCGCATAATTTGAATTCGAACCAACATTTTTATTGGACACTAAGGAGCCACAGCGTAACTTTTTGAACAGCAAGGCGAGAGCTAATAATGCCTAATTCTGTATAATATTTGTGTAGAACATGATACAACATTAACCTAGTAGAGTAATGGTTTTATATATGTGCTATTCTTTTGCAGTAGTAATAAATTCAGAGAAAATTTTGCCAATGGGCATTCATTAAAATGAATTAAAGCTTTTTTCATTAAAAATCTTTTATGAATTACTCTATTTGTTATCAGAATGGTTTGATAACATGCCACATTAGTGAGTAATCAAAAATAGTTCGTTACATATTTTTTATATTAACTTAAACTTGTAAATATTTTGTAGGTATTTAATTTAATATGTAGTCTATTAACTTTTAATAATTTATTAGTATGTCAAGTACAAGTCGGCTGACGTGCGTGTGTATTGGGCTGTCAAACTAAAATTAAGTTGTAGCGTGTTCGAGGAAAGCTGCTCATAAATGTTGACCGGCTCGTTTTAATTTATTCCGTTCTCATGCGGCCTAACTTTAGAGTACATATGCCAATTTTAACTAGATCTAATTTAACTGCATGTTTGATGTTCACGGAATATTTTGAGTGTATATTTGGTATAAATAAATATTATAACATGTATATATACCATGTTTGTTCCTAAAGTGTAGCATATGGATCCACACAGTGTGAAGACGTCTTGACAGATTATTTTTCACGAGAATCGTTTGTCAGACAATTACTCAACCCAATGGGACCCCAATGGGTCCTGCATTTTCAGATTTTTAAAATTCGACCAGGTGGGGAATTGAACCCGCATTCCCCGGATTGCTCGGCGCGTACGCTACCAACTACTATAACTGGGATGTTCCCCGGCTTTGTTTAGTATTGCAAATATTTACAACAACCTTATAAATTTTTTAAATATTCGCGCTATATTAAGTTAATACTTTGGTAGATATATTTAACTTATATTTCATGATTTAGTGATACAAATGAAGAAGAGTTCACATTTACCAATTTGGCATTTTAAAATATCCAGAGCTAAATATTCATCGTTTTATTCAATATATTTTATTTTCCATAGACTCCCAATTTTTCCCGAATTTTCAGCATATTAATTATTCATTAGTCATTAGTCTTGCGAGTATATTAATATAGCATTTTTTCGTCTCGATTCGTTATCAGCTGATTATTTTATCTCTTGAAGTCTATTTGAATTCCTAAATTTTTAATCAATAAAAAAAAGACTTTTAAAAACACCATGTGCTGTCTCAGAATGCTTTTTGTTTGCCAATATAAGTACATTTTAGATTACTGATTAATATTAAATATTTTACTTGCATGGTAGCTGACATTTACAGTCAAATTTTCAAGGCTTTACTCACACCACTCATTGTGTAGAGTAGCTTTAATTTCAATCTACCTTTATTTAATTATTAATGTTGTATGTTATTTGTTTTCCATTTGTAAACCTTTATTCGAAGTTACATTCACTTTTAATATTATTAATAATATTAACATCATTTTATCACAGTGTTTACTGTCCGCCGCAAACTGGGGCATCTGTTTAGTGTATTTCGGCCGGATATTAAATTCTACCCTTTTCTGATTTCACATTCACTGGCCGATCTGTTATTTAAGGCTTCGAAGGATTTTATCGCTCGCTAGCGGCGTTAAATATCGGATACATGTGTAAAAACATTTCCCCCCTCAATAAAAGCATACGCTTTTAGACATTACGGGCCATACATCATGCAACTTTGTTATGATGATCGAAGCCTTCTCAGAGTTTTCCAGAGAGCAGATACAAAAAAGTAGCAAGTATAATTAAACCCATACATATTTTTACCCGTTTATACTACAGTTCACTGAAATATACCGGTAAACTAACTCTTTTAAAAAATACATTATTGACTGAGCCTTTAGCAGAACAAGTATTTGAAACAGTCTTGTGTGTATAATATCGAACTTAAATTTAATGCAATCCTACTCGTAATACGATATAATATAACCTCCATTAATGCGTTCATATTGAATGAATAATACAACTCAAATTACTTTCAGATGATGGGATTAAGTATATTATATAAGTAAAGTGGTTTTATCTCCATCTGGCTTTATTTTATTTCAAGCATTTGGAAACAGATGAACATTCAGCAATTGCATATTTTCAAAACTAACAAAAGATAAAATAAGAAATAAATGTATATTACTTTTAATGAAATACACAGTAGCGTATAAATAAGCGTGCGTGCTTATCAATCCGGAGAATGCGGGTTTGGTCCTCATATTTGTCGAATTTTTAAAAATTCAAAAGGATTCAAAATGCCCATTGGGTGTAGCAATTTTCTGACAAACAATTCTCGTTAAAAATCATCTATTAAGAAGTTTTCACATTGTGGAAATTTATATATATATACTTCGTTGCGGAGTGGATCTCTCCATATGGTCCACTTTGAAAACTAACAAGGAATAATAACAATCAATGAAATAATCATTCAAGATAAAAATAAAAATCATATTTCTTTAATCGTTTCAATTAAAATCCTTTTCCTGTGATTGATTTATTACATGTTATCGCTTTAATTTTATTTTTAGTTTCTGGAAATACTACATTTTGTGTAATTAAATATGTTTGCTCTTGTATTTGAATATTGATTTATAAGTTTCGCTTGTAACTGGTAATCTTGTTCGTTATTTTTAATTAAATATTATAAACTATTGAAGAGCTTTTAGTTCTTTTGTAGATCTAATATACAAAATTATATCAGTTTAAGCAACCCGCAAATAATGTTTTCCATATATTTTGGCTAAGCTCACATGAAACGCAAACAAATGTTTGAAACCAATTTTCGTAAAGCACACGTGTTCTACATAAAATCAATCATAATAAACAAAAAATAGTGACATATTTCCACTGAAAAAACATGCGAAGTTTTCCAATTTTAATTTATTTTTTTAAATAATGTCTCAACAGAATCTTCACAAAATAAATTCATAAGAAATAACATAAACATTTTTTAATATTTTCATAAAAAACCAAATCTATAACAGTAAATTATATTTTTATTAAGACATGCACTCCACTATTATATATTGAACCATATAAAAATATACCTATTTGGGTTCTGATTTCTATCAAAATAGTCTGTAAGAGCATTATATTCAACTAGCTACAGAGTTCTCCCATATCTTTAAAAATAATATTGTGAGAAAATCAATAAAAATTGTTTCGTTCCTAGATGTTTTTACACTCAACGTATTTTTATCAACGGCTTTTTTGTGGACGGATATGTCCTGAATAATGATTTTACAACTAACGTGCACAGTGAGAAAAATCAAATGCAATGTTACAAGAAAACTCTTTATCTAATTATTGCTATTTTTTATTCTTAATTATATTTCTATATTTAATTATATCAAGTTCCACTAATTTGGGTCACGATTTTTTTATCATTTATTACACACATTTAGATATTACTATTTTATTACAAGCTGGTCTTTGATTGTTAAATTGATGCTATGTTTGAGGATTCATATATATAATATATACACACTTCATAATTAGGTTACGGATAGTTAATCAGGATTTAACTGAATATTTAATGTCTATATTAAATAACTGTGCACTAGCCATTATTATTTAAAACAAAATACACATCATAATGTTTAATTTTATACGAAATGCATTCCAACGGACTGCGACAACGGAAAAATATTAATTAAATATAAAATGTCAAAGATTATACTGATTTAAATAAGCCAAGGTCAAGAAATAAGCATCGTTTGATGTTATTATTATTAAGAAGAAAATAAGTTATTGTTCACAGATTATAAAAAAGTTATGACAATGAATAAAAGTCATAATAAACAATTTCTTAATAATTTATTAGTAGATAATTTCAAATTTAATATAATATTAAACTGAAATTTAAATATAAACTGTATTATTTAATTGAATTCTTTGTAATGCATGTATATGTACACTGAGAAACAGTTAAATTATGAAAATATTTCTGAAATTATTTGGTGACAAAATTGTGTCCGCTGATCCTTCAAAAAGTTTGTGCTTTTATGTTACGAGAATCCCATGTGAAAATCGAGCCTATTAAATATATCCTCGCTCGCATAAATAAAGAGTTTATATAGCCCCCTTTTAAAATTTACTGGAAGGGGAAACGGAAAAATAGTACGAGGGAAATTATTTTATTAGCTCAAATAGAGTTTACACATTTCGCTTTAACATTATTCATATGTATGGATCCAAACATCATTTTGTAACTTATAAATAGCGCTGTAACTTTATAGTTATTTATCATTGGCAAGCGCTCAACATATTTTTCAGTTTGAACATTTTCTACAATTCTTTATTTTACTGTCATCATTATTCCTTACATTTTTTCCGAACTTATCCGATTTCGCCCGAATACTTACGATTGTTATTTACCTCATATCGAACCTATCCGATTTCACCCGAATATTAACGACATTTATTTAGATCTCCACGAATCCCGAGCATTTACGATCGTCAAATAATAAAGTAGTATTAGATAAATTGAAATACCATGCAAGTGTTAGATAAAAATACGGATGCATGTTCACGAAGCGCATGAACTATTAATAAGCCCACAAGATACATTAAATCATTCTATATTGAATGGATTTGAAATAATTATTTTCACATTATACATTATTTTTATCATATCTAAATATTTCAAAATCTAATACTTGATCACTTGCAAGTTCTGCAGATATGTATGGTTTTTGACAGATGTATCAGTAATCACCCTATTCACAAACATGTGTCTCAATCGCAATTATTTTTCCAAGAATATTTTTGATATGACGTATATTTTACATATTGGTAAATGAAACACAATTAACCAGCATTACTGCATTACAAATATATAAATCTTCCAAAATATTTACGCCACGTACTGTTAACAAGTTGTAAAAAGTCTCAATTAAGTGTTTTCGGTCTCGAAAGAAAGCTCACGATGTTTCAGTAGAACAGAGAAAGGGGTCCCTGGTGCCTCTAAGGCTTTCGCGGAAACTACGTGATTAGAATCCTACTGGAAACAATCCTTTTTTTTCTATTTTGTAATTAATATTAAGGTCCGCGTTGCCCGCAAAGGAAACAATTCACTACACTGAAAGCTTTCATTAATATTAATGTGACATTTTTGTCCTACAATATTATAACATTTATGATAATGTTTGTATATAGAATCGCAAATAGTCATATTTTATACAATTTTCACATCCAAAATATTTTCAATTATTGCTTTATAATTTATAAAATAGAAAGTTGTATTTCATCACTATGCACTATAAAAATATGTGTAAACTGAACGGTTAATATATTTTTTTTAATTTATTCTAACTAGACAAAATTAAATCATCATCTGATTTAGATCCTTTCCTTATTTTATGAATCAATAAATCAACTTTACGGTTGATTAAAAGCGCATGATTTTGTGTCAAAGGTAATAGATTCAAACCCTGGATAACTATAATTACGAAAATGCAAGGCTAGATTCCCAACACATTGAACAATCAGCCAACAGTTAAATATCATAAAAATAAAATATCTTTTCAATGATAATAAGAATGATTTTTTCAGGAAAATTGTATTTCATTAAATTAAAGAATCAATTGCCCGTCTAATCTTGGATTTTGATTTTTTTTAAATCTTAGCAACTATGAAATTGGAACCCAAAATATCTGGTATCGAACATTTTCATCACACGAACATTTTCTCCTTGGCCACCGGGACCGTGAAAACATATCAGTTTACTGATTTTTTTAAATACCCAGATAAGATTATCTAATTATTTTCATATACATAGAGAGAAATTAAGACATTTACTCAAGATATACAAGATTTATTTGTTTTTACCAAAAAATAACAAGTTATTAATCACACGTTCATTCAACAATTATACGTAATGTATTATAATCATAAATGATTTATAAAAGCACATTTTCTATCATTACAAATATCATAATTATATTTCACGTTTCATTTACGTTAACTCTCACACGTTCATTGTGTAATTCCTAATTTAGATACAAAGGTCCAGAAAAACAGTTTTGTGCTTTTTCCCAAGTCTGTCCAGTCAGCAATTTAGGTAATGGTGAGAGCTAAAATAAAACTCTGCGAGTTTTCATGGCGCAGAAAATGTATTTTCTTCCATAACCTCGGTATGCGAACGCCAAAGCAATTCAATAATTTCTGTTTCCGCCGTAAAGGGAAAACTCACGGAAACATTCGATGAAGGAATTTTCTTTAGGTCGCTAAGAAAAGGGTTGTTCGAAACAATTTTCGTGCGATGTTTTATAAAATATTTTTACTAACGGAATAATAATAAGATGAAAGATTGCTATACGTTTTCAGCGGTTGGTTCGCTATTTTTCAGTAAATTCATAAAAGAATTTTGGTCTTAATACCAAATTTTAAAACACAATTCTCGACCCATAAATACAACAAAATAGCATATTTTTCATAAATCTATTTTTTTTTAAAATACTATTCATTATTTGAAAATGTGTAAATAGAAAACAATTCATTTGCAATAAACAATAAGTATCATTTTTCTAATTTACCACGGTAACTTCAAATGATAATTATCTAGTTTTTAAAAAAATGCAGTGTCTACAGTGAATAAAATGGTATTTTTTCAAAAAAAATTCACAATAACAGAGCTTAATTAAAATATCAATAATTTATTTAAATACGAAGTTTCACATCCGCAATACCATGGTACACACACGGAGGTGGGGACGTAACTTATGGTAGATAAGAAAACATGAGTACTCTATTTTATATACGAATACTTTCAAAATCTTCGTAGTCTGAAGTGAAGCTTATTAAAATACATTATTTAAATGATATTTTTTCTAAAAATGTTATTCTATTATTTACTGAAAATACTAATAAAACACCCATCAAAAAATTAAATATAGTATACCAAATAAATTCATTAAATAGTAGTATGTACTATTATATTCATATTTAAATCAACATGTGTTCAATAAAAATACGTAAACACCTTCACTTTCCGCCTTAAAAATAGTACCTTGTCATTTAATAATAGAGGATATTTTCATGAAAGCTTCGTGATAATAGTTGCAGTTCATCGGATTATGAAACACCCACATAATATTATAAACAAAGCTTTATCATCGAAGAATGCCTTTTAAATAGCTTGTCAACTTTTAATCGGTTACTTTTATGAAACGGCATGCAATATTATTAGTTGTATTGTACCAATAAAAGCTTTTGTGTTTTACGTGATGTATTAGTTTAGTAATACATATTGCTGATTTATAACTAAAAATTATTTTATAAAGTCTCAATTCCAATGTGACATTTAAACATTTATTATTATTACGTGAAGACAGAAAATATACAAAAACATTGTAATGGTAAAACTTCATCAATAAATCATCGATAAAAATCTTCGCACTGGACATATTCCATATATAATTAATTAAAAAATAAATGATTTGGTTTTTTAAATATTTTATACTCCTGATATGTTTTTCTGAATACAGATACTAAAGTGGGTGGTCATAAAACGAATTACCGCGCGAATTCTTCTTTTGTTTGCGATACTGTTTCCTCTCTCGCTTTACCATCGTACAACGCGAGCCAAATGTTGGCAACCATTTATTTATATGTATTAAAAATATTGAACGTCACTTTATAAATATCTGAGTAATATTTTTGTGGTATAATATTGTTTTTAGGATATTTTATTATCAATTTAGGATCAAATTGACAACACCTCAATTCACCAAATTCGCGGATCATTAAAAACAGCGCCTGGCCTCCCTATCGATGACTAAAGTTTAATTCTTAACATTATTTTCGTGTATTAATTGATTTTCATATTTTTATCATTACTATAAAACTTTAAAAGGCAAGGGAAAAATCATGTTTGAATTCGTATTAAATGGAGAAAATTATATGATTAACCTCTATCATAATAGTCTATCATTTCTAATACTTTATTTATATGCGTAGTTTATATTTTATTCTTGAAATTAATCTCAAAAACGCGAATATAATGAAAAATATATCAAGAATATAAATATGGTTCTTAATTTTATTTTAAAAATGTATACGTAATAACAAATCTAAGTATTCAAAAGATTTATCGATAGCAAATGTTATATATCGTCTTTACAATATTGTTTTAACGCACTCGTTTTCAGCGTACCACAGAGATTAGCGTGCTTCGGGGAATGCGAGTTCTATTATATTATCTTTTGGGTTTTGAAAAATCCGAAAATATAGGACTGGATTCTCATTAGATTGAGTAATTGTCTGACAAACAATTCTCATGAAAAATAATCTGTCCAGACGTCTTCACATTGCGGAGATCCATATACTCCACATTTGGAGTAGATGCCTTTACACTTTGTAGATCCATAAACTTTAGTTTGGGAGCAAACATGGTCATAAAAAAAGTGCAAACATTTGGGGTGAACATTTTGGCAAAAATATTTTCCTTTCAAAAATAATAATAATTGTAACCAAATAGTAATTATTTTAACTATCTACTGTAAAACTGTAAATATTTGCGGTAAATATTTTTCCAAAAATATTTCCGCTTTGAAAAGTTATGTTAAAGTTTCGCGAATTGATAAATCTGGAAGTGATAGCCGGTTTCTTTATGTCAGAAAAAAATAGGTTATTTTAATACATACTAGTTTACATATTACGAATAAATAATGCTCGTTAGATTATTAAAAAATAATAATGATTAGAACTTCTGTAAATATTTGCGGTAAATATTTTGCCAAAAATATTTCCGCTTTGGAAAGTTGTAGTAAAGTTTAGCAAAATACGCAATCTAGTCGTGATGGCTATTAGGTTGCTGATTTCTGTCTTCGAACGAGAATTCAGGCGGAAATAACGAATTTCAGTGGGAAAATTCAACGGGAGAAAGTCGACCAAACAAGGCCGCCCCACTAAAACTTTTAATTTATTACCAAAGTTAAGCGACGAACTGTGTCTTGGGAGCTTTAATTGCCGGCCTTCCCTGAATCTCGGTGTCATATTGAGGTAAACACAATACTGGAATAGAGAAGACGATTGTAAGTCCCTCGAAGGCGACGGGCAAAGTTATTAAATATTTTTTAATAAGTTTTCTCATAAAAGATATTTGGCCGCTTATGATTTTTTTTATTAAAAAAAAATCTAAATCTCTCCCGTAAGACACAAGTTTTCAACTTGAACTGATAATTCAAAAATAATATAACAATAATTTAAAAAATATAATTTTATATTTGTCATGACCGATTGGCAAGCATGTCACGGGATTAAATTAAACAGCTGCAAAACATTTTTTATATACATAATTACAGGATTGGATGACCAATGGATTTTATAATTTACCAACAGTAAATTATCCTTTTCAACAACATAGCAATAAAAAAACATTGGAGATTCATATCTTTAACGTTGATAGAGAGAACATGGTACAAAACACCCAGCCAAACTCAAGAAAAGCACGTTAAGCTCGAAATCACAAGATAGTCAGTGTACCTATATATTATAGTATACTAAAAACGCATTTGGTGAATTTTCCCTTACTCTAAGCTATATTATAGACATTTATATTGTATAACTATAATATAAGCTATTGTTTCTGCTGTAGATCAAGTGTTGGTACTTGCTTTGCATTGGCACTTGAATTGCTCTTAACTACAGGGCACATGTTCGTGTATCAAACGGATTTTTTTTAAATCTCTCCATCGTAAAGTTTTATATGATCCAAATACTGATCAAAAATAGTAACCAGTTCAAGTTATTGTTACAAGTATTGGCCGATAATTTAGTCAATATGGTGATCTACTGAAATTAATCTAAAAAAAAAAACAGTAAAAAGTAGTATAAAAATATGTCGGTGACGTAATATCATATTTGTTTTTTACGATGTATAAAACAGTATTTCCTTTTTATTTTATTTGAATTCCTAAACATTTCGAAATGATATTTTTTAAGGAAGAAAAATAATAATACGGAAACGCACAAGCTTATGAACATTTTTATTCATGCAAGTCTTGCAGAAAAAGACTCAATGCTTATAATTTGTAGATCTCCAAGATTGCTTTGCCTGCAATTATACACTTTAAGGCTTGGTTCATTCCGTAGACTTAAAATGGCTTAGCAAACAATGGGAAAATTAATGTTGATGATTTTAATACAAAACATTGTAAGTATTAATTAAATACAGGTTCAGTTGTAGATGCTTCACGCCGTAGTACAAAACTCTGGTTGCAATTAACTGATGAAATAAATAAAAATGACTACCACTAAAAATAGTTTAAACATTAAGTTTTAAATAAGAAAATTAAGAATAGATAAAAAACGCGATATTTTAAATGGATTATATTAATATGTTTTGCTCAATTGAATAGAAGATGTGAAGTACAATGAAAAATGCCAAATTAATGCCGGACAATAAAAAAATTTAAAAATTTAACGTATTTTTTATATTAATTTAAAAGTTAGTGTGTTGGAGTGAATATTTGAGAGAAATTTGTTGTAGAGGGTAAATAAACTAATTTTGAAAGATGATGAATATTTAAATGATGCACTGAAGCTTTACAACCCACCATGAGAAGAATATATTATGTTTTTACTTACTTTCATGAAGTTTGTAAATTTTAATGGGCAGATTATGCAATTTGAATTATTGACTGATTGTGCTGGTTAAACGAGTTGTGGATAATAAACCAAACAGTCGCAGATTGATTATTTATTAGAACCCAGTATAAAAGCTTTCACGACATCAACAATGATACCAACAAGATAATGTAAGACGGATAAAGTTCTTGTAGTATGATAAAGCTTGTATTAAGCTGTTATGTATAATAAAAATTTGCTAATTTAATTGCCGTTAATCAAAAAATAAACGTTTTTGTATGGGTTTGAATCCCTCAACTTCTGAGAGTTTTTAATAAAAAAATATAAATGGATGCTTAATTGGCTGAGAAATTTATTGACAACTTTATTCTCGTAATAAAATGGTTAAATAAGTTTTTGTATTCTCACAAAAGATCTATTTTCTTAGATATTTTAATACTGCGAAGACTTTTATCACCAACTTTTGATGCGTTGATTGGTAAAAAAGAAGCATTTTATAATATAAAATCAAAATCATTAAAAAAGTGAATGTCTACAACATGCTGTGATTAATCACAAAAGTAAATGTAATGCTTTTTATTTGTAGCTGTTTCTAGAAGGGTTAATCAGAAATTGAGGTTTAGGTAAACTATAGTTTTTAACTGAAAATTTCACGTAATAAGAAAACTTTTAAAGCACGTGTGTAAAAGCTACGCACGTCGCACACGGCGTCTATTGTTGAAAGTTTGCGTCCTTTCAGAGTCGTATCAAATCACACAAGTTTCCATTTGTAGGCATTACGACAATACAATACGCACTCACCTTTTGTTCTAATCCAGCCGTGTAATATTGTCAACACTATACTCCGCACGACATCAGCAATTCATGAAATGGGGTTAACCTAGATATTATAATTAACCAGTATTACACAAAAGACAATTATGCAGTTTTGAAACCATATACAACCCGATTCTATCATTTTATTCAACATAATACAAACAATAGTAAGACTATTATTTTATTTTATAAATGAGAGTAACCGACTTAAATATTTTAATAAATATACCTATTTTTCTACTTTATAATATATTATCGCATCAATACGGCAGCGTTGTCAATATGATTTAAATGACACACTAAATTAATAGTGTTTTAACCATGAATATTCATATTATCGAACATATTGGTTTCCATAACATGAAGTTTTATATTAATTTTCATAGAGTATTGAAAATTGTTTGCGAGTCAAGTTTATCTAGTAGTTACGGAGTTTGAACCCACAATTTTTAGAGGAATTGAGGCGTATATGTTTATCGATCAGCTACCACCGCCGGACTTAGATTAGTTATTTAGTAACAATTTATAAAAATCGCAAAGTTAGCCGAAAAAACTTTTTTATTCAGGTATATGTTTTAATTTATACGCATCATCGAAAATACTCCACATCATTTCCAAAAAGCATTTATTTGTCCAATTTATTTTTGAATCATTGATGTAGTAATGCAACATTATGGTATCGAATTTTCAATTTATTCTACACAATATATTGTACACAAGTTCTGTGATACAATAGTAGGATTAAATGTTTATTTAGTAATGTTTAAATAACTTAATTGATTTAAAAATCTTTACATTATTATATTACATATATGTGGCCCGATTCTAGATGTCTCAATGTCAGATATTGGTAAGTTCACTTGTATCAAAAGTACTTTAAAGTAAAAAAAAATCATATTAATTTATTTCTTTAATGCATAATCGTTAATCTTAAGTACGTCAATATTTAATATATCTAATATAACCAGGCATTTATTAAAAATAAATAATTACACTAACTGTATAGTTGATATATCTGATACACTTCAAACAATAGATCATAGTTATATAATTAAAATTGCCATAAATTGTCTGATACCGTATTTACGTCTCGCTAAAAAATGCGACATAAACAATGAAAAGCAAAGATAAACTTGCTTACAGCTAGTAGCTATTACAAAAATAAAACGAACCCCTATTTTTCCTGTCGGTGGAACAATTCTCATAATAAATCTAACGCTGTACGTTTTCGGGGTAATGTGTGTTCATGGACATACATAAACCTCTACACTTTGCCCATCAAGCCAGCTATTTGAAAACTAATATTCGTACGCACTTCAAGAGAACGACTCTGTAATTTGACAACCCTTATCTTCTACTATTAACAGGAGTATACAGCGAAACATTACAGGAGAATGATGACGTAAAAGCAGTAATTACTCATCCGCTCTAACAACTTTACCAATCGTCTGACTCATCTTTAATGCTATGTTTATTTTAATACACGGTCACGGTCATAGCAGCATTTTAAATATGTACGGTCATGGTGATATACAATTTGTGCAATTTTCAGAAAACAATTCTAACGACCGTTTCGATTGTTTATAAGTAAACCCATATCAATAATTACTTTGAGAGATTTACAAGTATAAAATACTAAAATCAGAATTCAAGACATTTTTAATTGTTATTAAATATCGAGTAAGTAACCGACTTACCACTAAGCAAGACCTATGCACCATCTATTAATTTTAATATAATAAAGTGTTGAATTTGTACGATATCTACAGGCCAAAAACTTTGCAATATTCAATATAAATGATATACAAGCACACATTTAAGCAGCTGGGACTTATCTAAATCATTTTTTTTTAAATTCTACAATGGCAAATGTATTTTTATACAATATGTAAAAAAAAAATGTTAAATCTTTTGATTTATAATAATTGTAGCAACATTCTAAAGTTGTAGAAAAAAAGCTTCTAATGTCTTGGCTTGTTATTCTTTTACTCTTTAGAAGAGTAAAAGAATTTTAAAATTTTATTATGGTACAATATTTGCGACACTTCTATCGTCATTCATCATCTTTATGTTATATGTTAGACAAACGATGCACAAGTGACATTTTCACAAACCCAGAAAACTCGCCAGCATTTATATGCATGCAAATGCCATGGACATTTGGTTATACAATACATTTATACGGAATTTTAAAATAGTTTATACTTACATCTAATAATTCAAGGTTAAATAATCATGTGTATAAGCTCATTAGTTTATAGCTAGTATCAAATAGTATAATTAATTTGAATATCAATCATGGTAATTATAACAATATGTATTATATATTGGTCAGTATTTTAAGTAGCTGAAATTCTACAAAAAATCAATTTTACATATATTAAAATAATTTAATATTATTATGGTAGCGTAGTTGATATCGTGCGTGCCTAGCAATTCGGGGAATGCGGGCTCGATTCCCCATCTGTCGGATTTTGAAAATCCGAAAATGCAGGACTGGATGCCCATTGGGTTGAGTAATTATCTAACAAACAATTCTCGTGAAAAATAGTCTATCAAAACGTAATTTGTGATTTGCATTATATTAAAGATTTTGTATTCCATTTAGCTTAAGACCAGTACTTTTATTTTTTTGTATTATTTAAAAAAAATGATATTACATGAAAGATTTGATAAAGTATTTAATACATCAGTTGTATTAGTGATATGTTTCAAAGTGTCACAGTAAATAAGTTTTTATTTTGAAATTACTGAATATCCTAATTGTACCCAATAAAATACCCACCATCCACCCGCCCCGCCCTTACACCTGATTTTAATCAAGTAGAGTTCTAATATCGAGAAGCGATCTACGTTACTCGACAGGAATGTCCTTAGTTATACATATTAGATTCATCACATTTTTTCACCTGAAATAAAAAAAAATAGCACCCATTACTCAAAACACATTTGTCATACTATTGCATTGATGTAGCGATAAATTGAGAAATAAAAGTTTATAAATATTTATCAAGTACGCATTGCTATTTTATTAAAAGCTTTTATTAAGCTTCCATTTAAGTACGTGTTCATTATAATTGCTTTTTATATTAACGAAAATTCTTTTTCATCTACAACAACTAACTAACTAACAACGACATATGACTAACTTCGGCACACGCTTTTATATTTTATCTTTTTTATTATTTATTATGTGAAAATTTTTATCAACTCCGGTTAGCTTTTGTGAATTGTGCAATACATCTCTATTTGGGGGCAAAATCTTCTAGTACACGCGTGTTCACTTGACATGGTTGTAGTCGAGTGGAGGCGTCTAACAAATTAATATCTGAAAAGCTTCTCTTCAAATTGTCTGTCACAAAAATTGTAATTAAATTTTCTATTTATATATCAATACCTGCTTGATGAAATATTTGAATCCTACTTGATATTAATTTATATTTTCTCTTTATTTTCAGGTAAGTGGCAATACTTTCATCGCTAATACTGTATAAAAGAATCTTCGCTGGTAATATTTTTCTGATATTAAAAAAAAATACATATCTCGTAACTTAAATAAGTTTATTAATACAAATTGCGACCGTATTTAAATATAAAATATTTTTTTACAAACGATTCTAAAAACATTTTATTTCCTTAAGATAAGTCAAAATATTTTTAACTCATTGTTTTTCTGATATTCTTCCATATTTCCGAAAAAGATCCAATAATAGCTAAACTACATAATAAACTAAATTTTATCAAGATTTTATTAAAATTATACTACTTATTTTTAATCACATGAACAAAACAGAAAATTCACGTGTACTTTTGAATGTCACAAGAACTCCCTATGAGCGTGTAAATTTTCACATTACACTTTGATTGTTATTTCTAGGCCAACCATTTTATCTTTAACTTTCAACATCATCACCGATAGTTAATGATAACTTAAATATCGTATACAGCCTAGTATTGAAATAAATTTGAGATAAGGGGATGAATTAAAATTATTTTGAATAAAAAATTACATGACAATTTTTTTCACAATTAATTTGTCAAATTATGTTTGGTAAAATCGAAAAAATAACTTTTCCATGTGATATTATAGATAACTACTGATTAAAACCCAAAATCCGTTAAGCATAATTGACAAATTGTACGAAGTAGATGAAATAGGTTTTATATTATATTAAATAAAATTTATATGGCTAATGAGTCGTTAAAAAATAGTATACTTTGAGAATAACAATATATTGTATTTCTAATGCTTAATAGTTTACATTTACGGAACAGGAAGATAAACAATATTTCTGGGAAATATACTCAAGAATGTTTTTGTTTTACTGTTAAAGAAACACGTAACCAAAATAGTTTAAACTATTTATTGCAAACTCACGTAGGAGCACCGCAGAAAGGATATTATAAATATTCGTGTTGGAAATAACAACTCACATAATAGATTAAAAAAACATATTTTGTTTCTAAAATTTAATTTTATTGTAATAAATAGTTAGTCAATTTGATTGAGTGTAAAGTTTCATAAATCCACGCCAGCCGTTTTTTTCATAACCTCTTATTTTCAGTTTTTCTTTAAATTTCTTTTAAAATACGGTTTTTATTGTAATTTATATTTTGAATTGAGTGCAATAATAATTGTTTGTATGTTGTACTTTATGGTTATCCCGTACTTTCAACGTATTTTTCAAGTATATTAGTTTTCATATGTAACTCAATGCGGAACATCTCGGTAACACAGCTATAATCAGTTCAAACTATATACGAATGCAGTATACGCAAATCATAGCGCCTGAAAAGGACTGTAATAGTAAACTTTGAAAGCTTATGGCTTATATTGGGGATAGGATAGCTTGGTTTTGTGAAGAACTGTATATTAAATGGATCAAGCAGTTTTTTGTTCAGTTAAAACTCACGTAGCGAAGTTAGAACCAGCTACGACACGTACTGCAGATATTGATGTATAAATTTCGTTGTGAATAAAGGATACTTATATAACTGATTGGATGCAAAAAAATATCAGGAAATGAAAAAAATTTCTAATTTTATTCACATCATTTTTGACAGACGGGAATTTAATCTGGGATCTTAAAACACCGTTGAATACTATCGAATGTATTCATCAAAGTTATAAAACGATAGTATAGTATTGAAGGATTTAAAACAACCAACGTATAATAGAGAGTCCTGAAAGTACCACATGGATACTACGTATAGAGAATGAATATAGACACATAATATATATACTTGTAGTTATGTTGATACTTTATTTTTAGGCAAAGTTGAAATCACTTGGTAACATTTCTACATGATAATCAGCGAATCTGTTTCCCTTTGTTTGGATTCAAATTATCCTTTGCAATATTTGCACTTCTACCTGACCCTTGCTTTCATAACCTGTCGTGTAGCAAAGAACGCGCCGTTGCTTGGCAACCGCAGATAAAACCTCTCCTGAATTTTGCATGTTTGTGTCATAAACCCGAAGACTTGTAATAAATGGGATACGGTGAGATTGGTTAAGCTTGTATGTGGAGTGAGACAATATATATTATAAAAACAATAAATAAATATTAAATATGAAATCGATTTATATAAATGTATATCCATATTTTTTATATGTAAATAAATCACCTAATAAATATATTTTTTTTTATATACCATGTTCGCTCCTAACGTGGAGCATATGGATCTACATCTACACATTGTGAATGTATCCACTCCGAAAGAGGAATATATGGATCTTCGGAATGTGAAGACAACTTGACAGATTATTTTTTACAAGAATTTTTTGTCCAACAATTACTCAACCCAATGGGAAACCAGTCCTGCATTTTCGATTTTTTTAAAATCTGACAGATGGGGACTCGAACCCGCATTCCCCGGATCGCTAGACACGCACGCTACCAGCTACGCTACCGGGGAGACAATATAATACGTATATGATAAAATCGTATTTCATTTTAAAATCAGGTCTTTACTTCACACAAAATTATTCTAATCATATAAAATTATAATTTTCTTAGAAAGTGTACCAATAAATATCAATACTACAAACTTAGTTTTACGTTTAGATAAATTATTCATGAAAAAAACAGATAATCAAATAGTTTCTTTTAATAATATTTGAAACGTTTGCTACATTTTTTCCCATTTATTAAAATACTCTTCCACTAACTTAATTAATCCCATGATATCTGATTTTCTAAGTGAACATGAATTCATATTATAAATTATAAAATACATGTGTGTTTGTCCGTTTGTCACAAGAACTTCTCTCAAATGGTAAACAGCGGCGACGTGATATTTTCATACGTTATTTTCACTTGCATTTCTAAAGCAACTGTTATATCGATTTTTAACATTTAACCTTATCATCGATGATGAATAAGAGACTTAAAATATTTTTTACAGCCAAGTCTCGAAATAAATTTGTTACGTCAAAATGAATGATATTAATTTGAATAATGAATGTATTTGAATCTTTTCCGGGCAAAGCCGCTGGTATTCAATATTTAAGAAAGTATTTATTTGGTACTTTTTATAAAATCCAATTTTACCAAAAATTAGTTCCAATTTAGTTGGATATCTCAAAATGAAAAAAACACTTTCAATTCCAAAACTGTAAATATTTTAAATGTAAGTTATTCGATTTGGATTCGTAAAAGTAGCTATTATGTCAATTTATAAATAATATAACGTTTTATCTGGGCTATAAAACTAAAATCGTAGAATAAAGTTGCGTTCCCCTATGGTCTACACTAAGTGAATTTTCTATTCAATCCTTCTTTCCAAAGTCCATATTGTCACCGTACAGACAGGAATATCCTATTCTTATTTACACACGCATACGTAAACCCAACCCTCCTGCGGTGTTTATATTTGCATTACAGTGAAGAAGGAAAATATTTCACCCTCGTCCGTCAATTTGATTCTCGCAAGAGCTTAAAGCACATCGTGAACAAAAGACCTTGTATGAGCTTTTAATAATAAACAAGTGTCTATCGGTAAAGTAGGATTTAAGTAAATTAAATGTTCATTTTATCTAAATTTTTAGCATCAGTTTTATAAATACGTATAAGCAGCTTAAAAATTAGTTACACTCTAAATTGCTAATCACGCACTTAAGAAACTGTATTATTTACAAATTTAAATCGTTTTTGTGTATTTGTTTGAATTCAATTCGTTAAAATTTTATCAGAAAAAAAGTAGGCAAATCTTTATAAATAAACAATAAATATTATTGTGAAAAGACATACTTAATTTATTTTATTTTCGTTATTATTACGTAATGTGTACTTTTTATGTTAATGAGATTTTCAAAAGCCTTGAAATATCCAGGAAAATTAAAAATCATTTAATTCATTGTACTTTATTAAATATTAATTAATGGCAATGTATTCATTTAATTATTGCCTCGTCGGGCTATCAGAAAATGCAAGTATCCTGAAATATCGTTGAATTCTATTACAGGATGTTTTCGTAAAAATTAAGAATCAATTGCATGACCTGTATAGATGAAAGCGATTGTCGGTTGACAAAGAAGCTTAGAGGCACTACTTGGTAGCCGTATACTCCACTTGGGAATACAGGTATCGAGGACGAAGAAGAATATTTAAATTTGTTCAATTAACTTTTGTTTGCGTGTCTCGCTTGGAAAACAGATAGATAGGTGGCTTGTAAAAAAGCTTCGGCTATCGTAACTTTACAGTATTTGCCCCAAGAAAAATATATTTATACTTCTTTATATTATTGCACTCATCAGTTTTTGACCAAAAAAATCTTTAATTTATTATGCCAGTTACAACTTTAAATTAAAAATAGTTGTAATTATCATTTTATTTAAAGTCGCACCAAAAATAAGGATTGGCAAAAAAGGGGTTGAGGACTGACTGTTCATGCCAATACTGAAATCTAGAAAGATTATATGACATCGCAAAATATATACGAGTGTATATATAAGTGTTTTTTTACCTCCTCGAAGAAGACATAAATATCGTTTTTTGGTTTTGTAGTTTTAATTATTCGAGATATATCACTATTTTCTTAATAACTCTTTTTACTAAATGTTATTTAATGGCGTATATTTATTAGTGGCCGAAGGGTAAGCGTGCAAAACTTGAAACCGGAGATCGTGGGATCGATTTCTTTGGCCATTGGATTTTAACAAGCCAAAAATACAAGACATAGTTCACACTATGGAAATCCATATATAATATTTTTAAAATGAATATCAGCGCACTATGTATTATGGATTCATATAATTCACATTCTTAGCAGAGATTGAAACAAACTACGATATATATGTAGAGCTATTTTCTTTGAAATGTCATTTTTAGTTTTTTTGTTGACAATGTATATTTAAATTTACAAAATACCATTATAGATGTTATTTTATTGAGTTAAGCTCTAGATAGGACAACTTATGATTTGAGTAACTTGGCATATGATTTTTGAGTAACTTAAGCACGACATGGGATAGGCATTTCCTTAAATTTTACATATCCTAAGTAAAATGCTGCGTGTTATATTTTGAGTACAACCTGCGCGTGTTGTATAGCGCCTCGTCGCGCCAATAAAAAAAGGAGCTTAAAAGACTTAGGCTGTACTTGTAAGCCTTCGAAAGCTTTTGATAAGCTCGTAGGTTTTACGGCTGATTTGTTCAGAATTTTGATTAACTATGTACCTACCCGCTGTGAACCGTCTGATACTAGAGTGTTGGATTTAGGCCAAAGTTTTTGTAATATTCTTCGTGTTTCTTTTTTATTACCAACAACGTAGCATTGCCATTAATATTGTATGGTGTAGAAACTGCCTGGCACTTTTAAGCTGAATGAATTTTAAAGCATTCTCTAACACATTTTTATCATACCATATCCTCATTAAGTGAAACAAATCGATCTCCACATTGTGGTGATTCCCACTCAAGAAATAAATGGAGTATATGCTTTTCATAAAAATTGGTTGTCCGATACTTGCTCAACATCTAGTACTATATTTTTACGCTTTTAACTTTTATGTTCATATGTGTGTAACGGTAGCCTCCATAATTTATATGAATGATGTCATATGTCTCCGAGGGGAAGGGAAGGAGTATTCTAAGCGGTTAGGTCAGTCGATAAAAATAGCCACCTGATCATTTCGTTTCTTTTGTTTCTCTATTATTTTTGGATTTCTTGCACTTGTTTTATATTATTTATTACAATTATTTGTATAGCTAATTAGAGTAATTGATCTAGCAGACCACCATAAGAAGTTAGGGTGCAAGCCTAGCAATCCAGAGAATAAGAGTTCGATTCCATAACGCAACATACGTAAAAGCTTTTAAAGTTTCAGGCTTAGTAGGACTGGTTACAGGTTGTTTAATCGATCACATTGAGTCGTTATACTCCACTCGGGGAAAATATATGTATACTTCGAATACTAAAATTGAATACGGTACAATCGATAATCTTCTATAGTATATTTATAATATAATATAAAGCTTCCTTCCTTTTGACATTTACGTTATATTCGCACAAGTTAGATAGAAGAGCTTAATTAAGTGAATTTCGCTATTCTGATTGGGTAAGCTGATAGCGATCGTATCGAGAATTACTTAAGCGAAGATAAAGCAGAATTGCATAAAATAAATTATCAATTAGTATATTGCATAACAGCACTTTATCGAATGGAGTTGAGCTTTGAAGATAATATCCGGTATACCATTACCGTTATTAAGTTTACTTCCTGCATTGTAGCTCAGTGATTTAAGCACGTCGTGTTTACTCAGTGAGTCGTGTATCGAATCCCAAATGATCAAAAAACATAAATAAAGTATTTAGGTCTTGTGCATCGAATATTTTGAGAAAATAATCAAAAATGAAATGTTTTAATTTTTAATTAAAATTAAATATAATTATCAAAAGTTAATCAACAAAAAAGTTTGAAGCATTTTCGTCGTACTGGCATATGTAATAGATCCTATTTTTCCACGGCTATAGTTTGTTTATTAAATTGAAATTTTGATAAAATGTCTGCTAGATATTTATTGACAAATGGCAGAAGTTGTGTAGATACAATATGATATAATGTATGACAGAGATTCAAATGTGTATTAGTCATTTTAAGCGATATGCGTAGGCGTGTTATCGCATTATATTATTGGTATTATAATATTATGGTTCCATAGTCAAGATGATAATATACAATATCCGTAACTTAATTATACTTAATTCGAATTCAAAATTATTTTTAAAAAAATCGTTAGTTTTTCATGATTGGATAAATATTTTACATTAAGTGCCCAATTTATGCGAGATCACAGCAAGTATGATTGGCACTGATTAAAGGGATTAAATAATAATGGTTAAAAAACTTTAGACAAAGATTCAAAAAATCAATGATAATAAATTGAACGATCGTCTGATATATTTTTTAATTGCCAAGCTTAGTCTTCACATTGTGAAAATTTATAAACGCATAATTCCAAACGGACATAATGTGCGTGGTCATACTGAGGAAAATGTTTACATTTCACAAAACTGCTCTGGTTGCTTATATTTTCCACTTGAGTGAGAATAATTGAGATCGGTAATTTTTTATATGTTTATAAATTTATTTAATTTTATAAATTATACATTATACAAATAATTTGTATCACTCTTTTAGTAGGCTTTCTTTCTTTTCTGCATCATCACCTGTATTTTTTATTTAATTAATGTTATAATTGTATTTTGTGTGCTACGTTAGGAATTTATTGTAAAAAATTAAATACTTTGAAATCCATTTTGTTCAACAGATTCACTTGATTTTTTGCTAATATTTGATGCTTTGATTTTCTTTTCATTATATCTAATGTAATAAATTAAATGTATGGCATGATATAAATTTGAAATATATTTTTAATATGAAATAGTCAACGACACTTGCGTTTTCCTGTATGTCTTTATCACATAAACTATATTTATCGCCTGCTGTGTTGGCGGGATCGAAAATTCTCTATTCTTTGACTTATTATCCGAGGTGGAAGATTTCAAATAAAAAAATATGCCCACGAAATTGGCTCGATGTCTCACAAAAACCGACGCCTTTGTATGAGAAAAACACCATTACAAAGAAACTTATCTTAAAAGAAAGTGTTTTGAGATAAGATTCCATAACAATTTATGGTGTATGACATATATTTTGCGGGGATTTGTGGTACAGGAAAAGCTGTCAAAATATGCTGCTCATCGATTTATATCTAAAACAGAAGTTTTCAACATTTTTTGGATATTGTGTCCACAGTAGAGCATGCGGAATTCAACAGTATAAAGATAATCACTCTCTAAATTTACATTGATAGATTTTTTGTACGATAATTTACTGTCAGTCAATTGCTCAATCTATCAAGCAACCAGTCTTGTTTCTTTGAATTGTTTTAACATCTAACTACTACAAAAATTAAGCCCGTAATATTCGGCACCAAAGCACGTATGTAAATTTCACAGCTAACAACTTATTTTACAAATATATCTAGCAAGTTTCAAAAAACACAAATAAAATGTGATAGTGAGTTTTTAATACTTAATGTTACATTAGTTGAATGTACAATATAATTTTTTATTTTAAAATCTTATGATATTTGTGGATAATTATTTTTTATTTTTAACAAAATCTAGTTATATTGTTTATAATATAGAGAAAATCAATTCCCATATTTAAAAATAATTATATTTTTTATGCTGGATATATTTAAGCATAAGGGTTAGTTATCGACTTATATTGTTGGACAAATACAATTTTTTACTAGCATACATTCCAATTTAATTACGCAAGAACTATATTTTTTAAGAACTATTTTCGCTTAAAAATTGGAGCTTATGGATTTACACAATGTGAAGATGTCCGTTCCAAAAATTGAGAATATGGATCTCTGCAATATAAGGACATGTCTTGAGAGATTATTTTTCACAAGCATTACTTTTTAGACAATTGCTCAATTCAACCCCAATAGATATCCAGTCCTAATTTTTTTGATTTTTAAAAATCACGCAGATATGGGAATCGATCCTGCATTCCCCGGATTGCTAATCACGCACGCCTGCCTTTACGCTATCGAGGAAATAAGATTTATAGTAAATAAAATGATTGAAATATTAATTGAGTTTAATCAGAACACTGTTTGAGAGAATATTCAGACTTATTTGAAGAAAAATACACATCTGTATATTGAAATGATTTATATTTTTGAGAATGACTGATATAAGGATTCTCAATCTTATTCGAAAACGGTGACAAAGCAAATATATAGCTATCAATTTGTCATTTTCAGATATTTATATAGATAAAATGGGCTAGACAGAGGACCCGTATAAAAGATAAATCTAACAATTCAGTGGTATAATATTTAAAAGGTACAAAACAACCAACAAGTAGAAATGGATAACTTATTCTCGCATGATTGCGTTTTAAAATTAAATAAACAAGATGTATAAATTCTGTTTAGAGTATCTACCAAATGACTATCTAGCAGTGGATTGATACAAATTGATGATCATATAATATGAAAATATGTAGTTAAATAGGAAGCGTGCGTGTGATACTGCAGATGGTAGATTCAATTCTCTTATCCGCATAAAGCTTTTTTTATTAATTTAAAAGATATTTGTCTGACCACTTTAGCAACCTGCTAACAACCTACTTCCGTATTTTTTTTCAATGTAAGTTTTCACATTGTGGAAATTTATTTGCATTTCTTTCGGTCAAATAATATTTACAATAGTACGGTAAAAATAGCAACGAAAATATGTACATACTTATATAATTATAACATATATATACAAACATGTATATAGTAAACCATATTTGCTCCAAAAATGGATCATATTGACGTAAACAGTGTGAAAATATGCACTCCGAAAGTGGATAATATGTATATCTGCAATATACGGACATGTCTTTGGTTATCATCAATTGCTCAACAGAATGAGATTTTCTGAAATTCGAAAGATGTAGGAATCAAACTCTCATTTCCTGGATTGCAACGCGCGCACGCTAATCTGTACGCTATCGGGGTGATAAATCATTGAATATAATAATTGCCATAAGTAAATAGTTATATATTGTATCGTCGTATTAATGGCAAAAGACGTTAAAGTAAAATAGTGAGTTTTGAGATAACCGAGTTTTAATGTTTGAGTCTCTCTGTTAACATTTTTCGAAGATTTCTTAAGGTATAATGTATTATTTGATAGAAATTGTTGTAAAATGTATTTAACATAGAGACTCAAACATTAAAACTCGATTATCTCAAAACTCACTTTTTTACTTTAACGTCTTTTGCCAGTAATACGATAATATATGACTATTTATTTAAAACGAATATCGTTCGTTATTTTTACTCGTATTCATAATAAAATCATAATTACAAAATAAAAATGCTCATAATTTAATATATTATAATTAATACTATCATGAATACAATATTATATTTTTAGATTTCTTATTAATGTGGTCGGTAAGGGTATGAATCAAAAGTGTATTGCTTATTTAATTCGGTATGTATTTTTATATTTTATTTATAAATTTTCTTTTTCAGAAACTGAAATTAAGAAAACAAAAAAAAACTTTATATTGATCAGTGGAGCTTTCAGATATATACTCGCAAAGCTTTTAAAGGGGACGAAGCTCGGGCTTTTTTCTCTACTTAGATGCGGTGATGACTTTTTTTACTAAAAGTACTAAAACTTTTCTATTTGCTTCAATGAGCTCACAAACAACAACAAAAATCGATGGTCTAGGCGTGTATCCCATAAAACATTCAACGCACTTTGGTATTGGAGAAGCATTAAAAACTTCGAGAATTTTTTTGATTGAATAACACGCAACGCAATTTAAATGAAGTATCATAAAAAGTACGATAGTATAATTAAAAAAAAAACAAATCATTATTAAAACACAAAACAAAAATATTCCTTAAAATAACTACATCAAATATAATACGGACATATGATTATTTATTTTAAATATTAATTCACGATTCTTTCATTTCCGATAAAATTATAGTATTTTTTTCTTATTGGTAGTTTTAATGATCTCATATTGTGAACATATATATGGTTTATGATGAAACAATACCGCTTATATTAAACAACTCGAGTTCTACGGGAAATGTTTTAATAAACACTATTTTAATATCGTAAATCTTATAGTGAAAAAATATAATAGATTGATGAACAATGGTAATATGGTGAGCTTATTTTGTCTATTGTAAAATTTATTTTGATTAATAGACAATATATTATTTTATCAGAAACGTTAGATATTATATTTTGATAAAAATGTACAGTTTGTTTTGTACGATTTATTTTTTGAAAGGATATGATGTCAGTTAATAGTTCAATCCATATATATCGACTTGATATGATGGATGTAAGTCATACAGAATACATTTTACAGAAAACACAAAAAAAGTGTATTTAATGACTTCGGGCTAAAGTCAAAACAAACTTTAAGTTCAGAAACTGGCGTTTTATTTATCCAATCTGTTTTAAATTTAATAAGCTATTTAATAAAATTCAATAAAATTGATGTGTCGTCCTTATTCTTGGTATCAAATTTAATAGGCAGCCGTTTTTTCATATAAAAGCTAAATTTAGATACTAATTTGGCATTAGCAGTTTAAATCTTTTAAATATAACGTGCAGAAATTTGTTTACATTGTGAAAATAATAAAGAGATATTTTGAAATAACTAAGAGTCACGTTATTTTTCTTTTTTGCGGTCGATATGTGCACATATAACGTTTGTATATATATTTTTACTTCCCAGTAATGTGTCTATCAGGTATTTTTCTTGGAGGTGTATGGTATATTAACTAGAGCTTTTTTAAGGTTTTTCACGAGGGAACTCTGATAAGCACTTGGTCCTTTAGCCACTTACCCAGGGGATAGGTAGACGATTTTACAGGTAAAATAGGAAAAATGCAAAGGGCTGAAACATCCAAGAATACCAACATTGTGTGGAAATTTTCACCATTGTTTTGAAACGAGCGCGATTTCTTTTATACGCACCCTCGAAATTGAAGACTAACTATATCGTAAATGGGAAGTAAGTCATGAAATAAAAATATATATTTCGCGTAATTCAAAGTAAATAGTAAGTAATTATAATTTCATTTATATAATATAAGAGATTTTCGTAATTAATATATTTGACTGATGATGCTTGATGGAAAATGATTTTAAATTCTAACTTATTTAAAACTGGTAAAGTTCCATATGTGAGATCACTGTTAGCGACCCAGGTTTTGCCTTTTGGCATCTTCGGGCTACATTATATGGGGGCAGTGAGCGAACATATAACATACTACCCGGGACCCTAGCAGTGATCTCACATATGAAAGTTTACCAGTTTTAAATAATTCAGAATTTAAGAGATTTTCAATGATATTAACAGAAATCGATAGTATTTAAATTATGTGAGTCCCTCTTTTTTCTTTTTTTTCAAATGTATTTACAACCAAAACTATTTTGGACAATTTCATTGCTTTTTTTAACTTTTTTTAGATAATTTTCTACTTTTGAAAATTTACAGTGATTTGCAAGGGTTGATTATTCAATCCTTTAATTTTTGAGAGGTAAATATTAAATACTTATTCGTTATAGGATACGTATCTCACCTCAGATTATGTTAATAAACTACTAGGCGGACCCTGCTTGTTTTATTATAATATAAAAAATAGACTTATTTTTAGTGATAAAGATTTTCTTTTATTAACAGAATATTTAATGTAAATATTCACGAATTTATACACTTTCAAAATAAGTAATCTGCTAAAGTTTACTAATAGCATCCTATTCTTACCAATATAAATAAAAACAGAAGTAAATATTTTTCCGATAGTAAAATACCTCCGAAATATATTTTATCAAACATTAAAAAGCTATCATTCTAGTTAAAGAGTTTTTAACATAAAGCAAAGATGAGTTAACAAAAATTGAGCAAAAAAAATATAATTGATTTATTTATTTATTACATGTTGTAACATTACAAATTACAAGTTTAATACGTT
>JAGVSQ010001302.1:0-30234 GCA_022683975.1 Rhyacophila evoluta | reverse complement strand
TGAGCACTTGTCATGCGTGTAGTTGTCTATGTGTGCACTTGTCATGTGAGCACTTATCATGTGCACAGCTGTCATACGTGCAGTTGTCTGGTTACCATTTAATTATATGGGGTCAAAGCCAAAATATTAAATAGACACTACCTTGAAGTGCAAGAAGACTAGAATTGTTTCTTTATTGACTCAGTATGATATTAATTCAGTCAATTTAAGAAAAATCAGCAAAATCGATCAGGTGAAAGCCAGTATTCATGATTATAAATTTCATTGGACATCTTTATCAAAGTTAAAAGCTTAATTTAGATACTAATTTGGCATTTTCAGCTTATATCCTTTTGACAGAATGTGTATTAAGTTGTCTACATTTCGAATAAAAGCTAATTTGAAAAAACTGATGGTTACGTCATTTTTCCTTTCCACAGTCGATATATAACAATGTTAAAATGGAGTTATAAGTCAAATCTCACTCAGCTTACTTACCGTTCTTATTGCATTACAATTTAACAAGTTGGTCATGTTCATTTGCATTCGAATTCTAACAACTGTAAAGAGCCATATTTAGGTAAATCAAATAAATTATGTGTTGAATAGACTACAGAATACTAGAAATAGAAGAGAACGAAAGAAAGAAAAGAGTTAAATGTTCAATTTTGCTTCAAACACGAGACACTACTTCATCAACGATTTAATTATTTATTATGTTTTGACGTGTTTCTATATTATTAGTGATAATTTATCGTGGCAAATGTTATCCGCTCTAGAACATAGATTAAATCATTTATTACTGCGTTAATCACTAACGTGACATTCCATATTGTGAATTTATGTTACAATACAAGATTAATTTTGATTAAAAATTGAGATAGTACACTCGTTTTCTGGACCGCTTTCTAAGCACGGCGTCTCTCAAAATAACGTACCCATTTTATCATGACATAAATTGATTAACATCATAGAACACAAATCCTAAATCTTTTTATAATTTTTTTATATCTATTCATACTATAACACATATTTATTTTTTCCGCTGTTAATTCTTGTTGGAAACTCAATATCTCATTTTTTACGCCATGTTCGCTCCCAACTTTGAGTGGAGTGAAAGTGGAGTATATGAAACTCCGCAATGTGAATACGTATTGACCGATTATTTTTCACGAAAATTATTTGTCAGACAGTTACTCAACCTAATGGGCATCCAGTCCTGTATTTTTTTAAATCCGACAGGTGTGGGAATCGAGCCCGTATTCCCCAGATTGCTAGGAACACACACTAACTTCTATCGGGAGACATACATTGCCATATTAGATGTCCCAGTTCTTTATCAATTATATACTTTTACTAAGTTCTAGTGTATAAGTATTTTCGAATATTCTACATGCTTATGTGGTGAGTCGCCGGATGCTAATCACGTCTCTTGGGTCTATTTCCATTAATATTTCGACTCGACTTTATAAGTTCTAAACCTTCCAATGAATCTTTATTGGCGATGCGAATACTGACAAAAATAAGGCATGCCCTATTTTATCATATATATAAATATATACCTCACTTATCATGAAATACCGCGTTAGCGACGTTATAAAAATTGTGGAGGAGGAAGAAAAAATATATAATATATTAATTACATGTTTTTGAAATTGATTTTTTCGACTGGCTTATATGCTGTATGGTTTGTATGTACAACAAATTCTTGTTTAAAATGTTATCCTTTAAATTTTAGCATAGTGGAATAAGTTCACTTTTAAATATACCCATATTTTGTTAGTTAAAGAATGAAACATATCATATAAAATAATTCAAATATCCCATAAATATACCATATATCTTAAAAAATATCTGGCATTCTATGAATAGACATAAATAGATGTATATATTTAAAATCCGATGACATCAAAACATATATTTTGGTAAAATTGTTGCTGACACAGTATTGCAGTGTTGCTGACCATTTGTCGGACCGGTCGGCCATTGCAACATGGCTTCTACGAAGGATAATTTTCTAGCTTTTAAAAAAAATGCAAAATCTTACGACGAACGAGAGTGTCTCTTCTCGACAAGTCTAGATATTAACAGGGTATAATTAGTTAGAATAGAAATCACGCACACTCTAGTGCACGCCAACCAAGGTCTTGGGAAGCCGCTCCTGGGACACGTCTGGCACTTATGAAGAGCGCCTCACGTTCGTTACGCCGCGGCATAACGGGTGTGGAGACGTGGTCGGTGGTGAAGGGGAAAGCAAGTATTGCAAGTCGAACACGACCATTATGTCTTTAACATAAAACCATACATACTCCATGCTGATTAGAATGTAATGTGAAGACTTATTTGGAGTTTTGGAACGGTTTATACCGCTTGCAAATGCTTGTTTTGTCTATTAAAAAAACTAGCTAAAAAGCACTATTTAACTATCCAAAACGGTGTATCCGAACCACGATTTGAGAACTGCTGGATTCATTTATTGAGTTATTACAATATATTTTGTTATCTGATTAAGAATTAATAGAGTTCTTCTGATTTTAATCACTTATTTTTAACTATAACAGCATTAATAGTTGCCATTTTATCACGCCTTTTAAACTAATAAATATCATTTTTTTTAAACTAGTTTTTAATAGGACGTCCTGTCAAAATAGATATAGAGAGAGAAGATTGTTTATTCTTGCTATGTTTATACATATACAATACAAGATAATACAACACAAAGGAAATTGCATAGCGATATCTTTTAAATTCGTATTTTTATACTTAATTATAGGTATTAATATAAAAACTTTTACCGAATAGTATCATTTTTATATTCTCACAAATCTACATCATAAATGATAAAATATTTGAAGGCATATCAGTTTAATTGACACAATAATAGTTTAATTATATTATTTTTCTTTGTATATATATTTCTCCGGTAGTGTAGAGATTAGCATGCGCGCCTAACATCCGGGGAATGCGAGCTCTATTCCCACATCTGTCAGATCTGTCAATGATCTTTCGATTGTGATTAATATATTGTATAATACAAGGTAGGGTTTTCACTATGACGGTGTCACATTGGGAATTTATTTTACGCTTAAACCATGTCCACTTTAAAATACATAAAGCAGATTGTTTTTTTACGAAGATTTATTGCCAGCTAATTGCACAATATATTAGACATTACGTCCCGTATTAAAATAGAAATAATTGGATACACATTGAAAATTGTTGATTTTTTATGCAAGAACGAGACTCGAATGGATAATATTTGGTTTCAAAGTACAGTCCGTTACCAACTCGTGGATTGAATTTTTAACCATATCCGCTTTGAAAGTGGATAATATAGACTCACACGGTAAGGAGACGCCCACTCAAAAGGTTGAATACTTACATTTAATTACAACCATATAATTTTTTCAATAACTATTTTCACCTTAAGTCCATTTAAGCCTAGTCTAATAGTGTCACTTTGGGAATAGCTATCGATAAAAATGTATTTACTTGTAGAATTATAATTATATAATATTTAAGACTGTATATTTGGTGATTAATTATTCAGAATTCATTCAGTAATATACAATAGTATGTAAATGTAATCTAAATATGTATCAACCTCTTTGATCCCAGTGTATAAGTAGAGCCTTATGGTTGTGAATATAAACTCGGAACAGGAAAGAAAGCCTTCCCTTTCCGGACTGGCGGAAAATTTATTACCTCTTCAGTGTACTGCAGGCGATTTCCATAAAATAAGGGATGTATCTGTCCTGAAAAATAAATAAAAACATTTTTAATACACCGCCTCCTTAAGCAATACAAATCACGAAGTAATCATACCTTTATTTATTTTGAAACATTTAAATATATTATTGAAATACTATAATTGGAAACTAATAATTTCTTACAATATCTTCGCATTTATTATAATACTTTTAATTGGAGAAGATAATTTTTATTTGGAAGAGTTTTATCGTTAGGAAGTATGTTCCAAAACCAATCTAACCTAACCTAACCTAACTGGTCAGTTCCAATAAAAAAACTCTTTCACATATCTATTCTCTCATATTCTACTTTATATAATTATAAGCCATTTAATTATAAGTTTAGCATTGAATTGCTTTCCACTTTGCCACCATTCATTTCTCTGTTACGTTATACGGAGTTATACCATGGTGTAAATAACGTGAAACTCTCTTGAAAGTTCCGAAATAATTTTAAGAGCAGCTTTCCAACATTGCACATGATTTCTATTTTAACTAAGCCTTGTTAATGTTTAGAGTTATTGAAAAGAAACCTTTTTGCTCTCCGTAAGATGCCTTAAATTTATTAAAAGCTGGAAAATTATATTACGTGACCGACATGCAATAGTGGACCGGTCTAACAAATGACCAAACCAACTCAAATTTTATGTCGACTGTGGAAAAAAGGACTTAACCCACACAGAGAAAATTTTACAGAAGAACTTTACCAAAGTCAAAACATTAAATGGGCACAACCTTTAAGTGCAAGAATACTAAAATTAATTCTTTATAGACTCAATATGGTATTGATTTAATAAGTTATTTAAGAAAAAGCAATAAAATTTATGAGGTGAAAGCCTTTTTCCATGATTGCAAATTTCATCAGCCATTCTTTTTCAAGTTTAAAAGCTAAATTTAGATACTAATTCGACATTTTCAGCTAATATCCCTCAGACAGAATGTGTATTAAGTTGTATATATTATGATTATGAATAAAAGCTATTTTGAAAAAACTGAGGGTCACGGCAATTCCAAAAATGTGATTGATATTTATCGCATAATTACGTAGGATATTCTATAAAGTCAATTTGACAAAGCTTGTAGATAAAAACCATTCTAGCTAATTAAAAACTGGGTAATCTAATGCTCTGATTTACTTTTCTCTTATCAATTTGTAAATTATTATTTACAAAAATGAGCACCCTGTAGTTTATGGACATTGCAGTAAAATAACGTCAGGGGTAGATTCTGGAATAAATTAAAAGGTCAACGATAGTCTAACCACCGTGTATTATTCTTAGTATATTATGGGGTCATTCATCTGAATAGTGAACATATTTACTACATTTATAATATCAATTCTCACATCTATCGTAGCTCCGGCCTAAGTATATAAAAAAATATAAATTTTATATTTTAAGTTGACATATTAACATACTTAGTTTTAAATAAATATAAATAAGTTGTTTATTTTGTAATAATCTGTGTTTTATTTACTGCTTACTGTTATCAGCCTGTTATCTAACCTACATATCATATAGCGATCACAATAAGCGGCCTCCACACAGTGTCGTAGCTATATATTCAGCGTCCTGGAGCAAAAAAATCGCTGCTCTCCCTCGTTAGTTCTAGCGAAATTTATTTTGCATATAATATTTCTATTTATTTATTCATTTAAAGTTAAACGTATGTCGGATTTCACATAATTCGTCATTCAAGTAACATATTTGTTTTTAAATTTGTAACTTTATATTAACTTTATTTAGTTCACGTAAAGTTTTCATCCTTCTTAATTTTGCGCCTAAAGCAATTGCTGCACTATTGATACTTCCATTGTATCTGTATGTTTTATCTTACATTTTTTCTGAATTAAATCAAACATCCTCAGATTCAGAGCGGCTTAAAATTGACTCACTTGCCCACTGGACCAAATTTTACGACAAACTTTCATCTTCTCAGATAAATAATTTTCTAATATATAACATAATTTAATAGATATAGAGGTAATCATATATTTTTTTATAATTTTCTTTATTATGATGTGAAGACATGGAATGTGGCACATTTTCGGCACACGACATACGTGGCTCCTGAGTCGTGAAGCGATTCGTGACGCCCAGTAAAACATCTCGGCATACAAATTCATAGTGCGATACCGCCACACAACACAACATAAAACAACGTGATATATTAATCGGATAAACATAATATCCGTTATAATAAAAAAACGTATAACCTTGGTTTACGATCATAATTGGTTCCGCAAGAGTATTCGTAATCCAAAGCACTCGTATATCAAAGCGAATTTCTTCATAAAAAGTAACTAAATTCGATATTATTTATTGTATAACCTAAAAAAATTAATCCAATATACATATTTATTTAAAAATAATAAACTGTATCAAATTATACAGCATTATTTCATTAGATCTTCGCCTTAATGAATTTGTAAAATTTGTTGTTCAGCTTTACAGAAACGTTGTGTAATACGAATCCGTGTTAAACGAGGTTTGAAATTCATACAAAATTAGAGTGTGCTTTCCAAAAAATATCAATGTTTAATTATTTCCTTTATTTTTACGAATAAAAAATAAGCGGTTACGTATTTAATTAAAACAGTAATTATTTAAAGTAAGTAATTAATATTTTCGACTGATGGTGCTTGATGGAAATTGATTTTAAATTCTGAATTATTTAAAACACTTAGATTATATAGATCATTCATTATCGTTATCACTGACAATTCTATCTATTCGACTCGTTTTCAAGAACGCTTGAAGGTTTTAATTATCGGAAGACTCTTGATGAGTATTTTTGGATTTAACATCAGGTGATTTCTCAATAAAATTGGCATGCTATCTATCCTGCATCCTTTGAATATTTATAAATCCTGTAACTATGGGATTTAAATCCACAACGTCCGGCTCCGAAACTACCACACTTTATTATCAGTAACATGGCTCTATTAGAAAACATGCTATAATTAAAACCAATTTTAAATTATATTTTTAAAATCAATTCACTGAATTATGTATCAGTTTTGAAATTCATTTTTTTTCAACATAACAATATATTCAAGTCTTACTAAATTACACCTAAATAGATACACTATACGTTGAGCCAGATGGATTAATAACCTCACTAAAAATCTGGATACGAAAATTGACATTGTGAAAGTATTGTATTTATATTATTATAGCTCGCTGATTAAATTATATTTGCTCCAGCAGACGAGGAAAGATGAAGAAGAATAATTAATAATTGTACTATAAATATAATTTGCAATTAAATTTACAAGATGCTTGGTTCTAACTCGCCTGACTTAGTTATGGCTATCAGAATGACAGTGTCTGATTTGACATGAATATTTTTTCAGTTGTAACGGCTTGCAATTAAACGCGTGCCTCCGGAAAGATACCTGCCACTTAACTTATAGCATACCTGTTACTTTATAACATACCTGTTACTTTATACTGGTATGTTTATTACTTTTCGTTACTTATTACTAATAATGATGTATCTTCTCAATATTAAAGATCGATTTAAAAGAAATGCTTTGACGCATGATAGCAAATAGGATTTGAACAATTTGCGAAACATTTAATAATTTAATTGAATAAAATTAAATACCATTTTCCTCTTGTGCCATTCATTGTCTATGTCCAGGTATGAATACGTATTTGTATTATTGTATTTGTATTAGTCCCCTCTGAAAGAGGAATATTTATAGAAATTTTCACATTTTTAAGACTGACTTTGACAGATTTTTTCACGAAAACTGGCTGTCAAACATTGCGCAATCCAATGAGCATCCTTCCTGATTTTTACGTCCTGCATATGTGGGAAGCGACCCGTACTACCCCGATGCAAGGCGCATCTAACTTTCTTGATATTTTTTTCAAATTCTCTCTTTGTTGATACTTTTAATTGCCGTTACTTATACAATATTTACATTGTTTTCTATATTATGTTTTCTTTAAACTCTTTTATTATTATTACATGTCATGTTGCGAATATCTTAGCCCTATAATTTGTAATATTGTCAATATCTAAAATATCCATTTATGTTTTAAAACCAGTCTAGCTATCTATATTTGATTTAAGTTTCTCTATGGACCAGATTATTAGCCCATCATGGTTGACAATCTAACCACAAAATGAAGACATTTAATCTTTCTCCTCTATGGTATCTTTGTGAAAACTACAATTTCGTAATCTGTTAATACTGACACGTTAATAGCAAACGTGGCATTAATAATATAATTACTTACCAAAAATGGAAACGTACAAATTATTAATTGTCTTTGTTAGACAATAATCATGGCGGAAGCAAAACATTGTTTAATTACTGATACGGATCTGCACGGTTAATGTGCCCGTTTGTATAAATAATAACTGAATATTTCAAAATAGAGAAGTTTTCTTTTTTCTGAGGACCTTTTCGCAATTTCCACCTACTAAGCCTGCAGAGCGAGCGACGTTTCACAATGACACAAACACTTTTTCATTAATTATTATTTTTTTTTACTCGGCCGAGTTGAATTCACTCAAATGCGAATTTCTGCCCGGTGTAAAAGCTGTATTCGTTAGTATTATAAAATATTAGCTTTATACCGGGCTTTGTGAATCGAACCCGCATGTCACAGAGAGCGAGGCACGCATGCTAACCTTTACGCTACTGGGGAGACAAAAAAGGAGCAACTTAATACACGTTATATCAAAAGGATATAAACTATAAATGCCTAATTAGTATCTAAATTTAGCTTTTAAGTTTGCCTAGTAAAATTTGCGATCAGGAAAAATTACTTCAACCACATCAATTTTTTGGTTTTTCTTAAATAACTTATTAAATTAATATCAGATTGAGTAAATAAAACACCAGTTTTAGTATTTATACACTTCAAGGTTGTGTCTATTTAATATTTAAACATTAATCCAGAATCATTAAACATACGTTTTTGTGTCTCTATAAATTTTGTTCTCTGTGGGTTGCGTGTTTTGTCCGTATTGCAGTCGATATGAATTTACGGCACCATCACGAAAATGATGCGGGAGTATACCTTGTCGGTACTAACTTGAGTTTCTCTTTAAAGTGTCAAGCAGCCTACCAAGTCCTTGACTATTACCTGGAATCCTCAATATAATTCCCAATGCCCAGGAGACAGCTTGGTTATTCGATATTATTGGGGCTTAATCAGATTAATAACCATGCACGCTCTAGCACAGGATTGGCCAATGTTATAATTTTTAAAACTATATTTATTATGTCAAATTCAAATTTCAAGCACATTTATGAATGAACGAATATATTATGTCTTTATTATCATAAATTATATTTCTCTTCTTATATCTAATACAATAGTTATGGTATCAGTTTTTTTCAGATTTACACTGATTAAACACTTTCGTATTCACTAGAAGCTGGGCATATTTGAAAGAGATGTAGAGAAGAAGAAATTGTATTAAAGTCGTGTGTGAAGATAGTACGAAGAATACCATGCATTTCAGTAAATAATATATGTATATTTCTTTTTTTCAGCGGTCTCGGACAGCCGGTGTTATCTGGAGAGTGGCGGATCGGTGGAGAGCTTCTTCGTCAGCGAAGATTTACCAGTCGGCTCTGTAGTTGGTGAGTCATTCATTTAGAAGCTGAATTATATTGGCTATCGACAGTATCCATTATAATTTCATTTATGATTATTGTAAACTCCACTGGAAAATCAAAATTGTATATTTTATATTGACACTGGACAACCATAATTTTGTATTTTATTCGTGGAATACAGTGGCGTAGCTACTGAGGAGTAGTGGAGTAGTCTGCTCCGGGCGCACTATTAGTTAGAGCTAAAAAAACGAAAGACTATACAAGGCGCAATAACTTTACCTGCTCCAGGGCGCTTAATATATAGCTACGCCACTGGTGGGATACTCGCAACATTTTATAAAGGGTTTCTAATGTTTTTTACGGCAAAGAATACAGTTGAGCACGTGACATATATGCAGTGCCGCACTGTGAGAAGGTGTGTTAAATCTGTTATATTCACTGATGTATAATTTACACATTTTAAGTGTTCTAGCTTTTTTGAAGTATTTTTTGTAACTATCTTATATTTGTATGGTATACTTGTTTTATTAGTTATTCAAATATCATTGCACTAAGAACATATTGATAAATTTATTTCATTTTAATAATTAAAAAGTGGCCATTATATTCAGGCGCCCGTGTGCAATCCACAATATGGAAAGTAGCACGCCGTAATCCTGTTCATCGTGTGATACCCGCAACGGCTAACTTTTTTTACACCAAAGAATACTTTACAGGCAATATCTAGATGTGACATACATTACAAGAAATGGAACAGTTGTTTTTTGAGTGGAGACATCGTTCAAGAATTTAAGACACAAAACTTTTTTTCAGATTCGTTTGGATGATTTGGGATTTTTCTTGATTCTTTATTGAAGATAATAAAATCGATTGACCTTTTCAGGAATCCTTGGCATCCATGGAGACCCACGAGAACTAATCGGCAACATCGCGTTGAGCCTCAAGGAAGCTGACAGTCCAGTCAGAATTGCCCCAGGAACCAAAAACCTGACGCTGGCTAGGCCGTTGGACAAGGAAGGAGTTTTGGGACCTTCCTCTGTATATGTCAATGTTATCTGTGATAGAAAACGGACCACGGATCCGGTGAGTTTCAAATATATATTTATATTATCGACTAACGAGCCTTGATAACTTAATTATAAAAGACTAGAATTAGAGAGAATTAGAACAGTGAACAGAAAAATGATGGAAATCATTTTTTTAGGCCATGTTCGCTCTGAAAGTGAAGCATATGGAGATCTACATAGCGAGATATCCACTGCGAAAGTGGAGGAAGTATATGGATCTCCGCAATGTGAAGACATATCTTGGCAAATTATTTTTCATGAGAAAGTGTTTGTCAGATAATTACTCAACCCAATGGTTTGAGAAATGGACTAATAATAAATTCGGAGTCGACATGGCTTGATTCCTGTCTCATTGTACCAAAAGCTACGATGCTGGACCCCAACTGTCCAGTAAAAAATGTTTATTTCAATATCAATTTTTGAAAAATCTGCTAGATCAATTATTGTAATTAACTATAAAAATCATTTTATTATCTATTGAAAGTCAAGTAATTCAAAATAAGTGCAATAAATGCAAAAATAACGGTGGAAACAAATGAAACGACATTTCCAGGCAAATACAATTTACTAACTGGTAACTGTATCCAACTGTTTGGAATACTTCTCTTCGTCTCTGAGACGTAATAACATTATACAAAGGAGTAATTAATTAATATTTTCGACTGATGGTGCTTGATGGAAATTGATTTTAAATAAATGAGTAATTAATGCCGTCCAATATGCATATATCAACGTGATCTAATATGCACGCGTATGCTTGTCTTAGATTTAATGCAAAATAAATATTGCTGTTGATATGGATCAATGTCTTTATTTTGTAATAACATCATTGAAATTTTTGTTTTGTCCAGGGTTTTGAAATCCCCGTCTCAATCCGTGTGACGGACGCGAACGACAACGCCCCAGAGTGGATAGGGGCTCCTTACCGACTGCGATTAGGAGAAGTCACCGCTCCCGGAACGAGGGCGCTCCAGGCTGCGAGGGCCACCGATAAGGACCAACAAGGCCCCTTCTCCACTGTCGAATATAGAGTTCTTCCCGGCCCACATGCTGTATGTTATAGTCATATTCTTTTTCTCTTCCAGTTGAAAATACTTGATTTATTTTTGACACAATTATGATGCTGGTTAAAATATATGGCAATATACAGCTTAACCCTTTAGCTGCTATGATTATTTCCTTAATTTACATCCCTTAATCTTTAAGCCCAACTTCCAAGTACTATAACAATAAACTAGAGTTTTTTTTTTAACTTTCTTGATTGATTTTTCAAATGATACAACAGGAAATTGCTTCCTCTGTTATGTATAGAAAAAGATACTCATTAGTAATATATGATATATTTTTTCAGGATTATTTCTCCTTCGTGAACTCATTGGAAGGCACACTAGTCCTCCGCAAGGCCCTGGACTATGAGACATTGCCCAATTTTACCATCGCCCTAAGAGCACAGGACCAGGGGACACCTCCAAAACATACCGACACCCTGCTACATGTAGAAGTTCTTGATTCGGATGATCAGAACCCAAAGTTCCTGGATGATAGATACTCTGCTATCTTGCCGGATGGAGTCAGTAAGGTAAAAATATTTTATTTTCTTGTTTTACAGAATTTTAATGAATTGAATTTAACGAGTGAATTTATTTTGCAGAATAGACTAAACCTATATATAAACCAATAATTTTCAGGGATCCCACGTAAACATATCACCTCGCGAGATGTCAGCTATAGATCAGGACATCGGTATCAACGCACCACTCTTTTATTCGTTCAACATTGACCATCCAAGCTTTACCATCAACAGGGACTCGGCAAGGGTCACCGTTACAAGAGATATCACTGACGACGACCTCCTGATGCCAGTAACTTTAGTCGTGAGGGTAAGATAATAAACTCTATATTCACTGAAGAACTATGTTTTATCACATGTTAATATCTAACTATAATAGCTATTCTACAAAAACAATTTATGTCATCATATTGGCTAAGTTAGTAAGAAGGTCCTCTTCGATGCCACAGAGTTCTGAGCTCAAATCATGCAGCTGTATAAAAAATTGAGAAACAAAGAGCTGAATTGAATACCTAATAGCCTAAATAATTAGCTCAAAACCAATCATTTTGAAGAACAATTTATAATGCCATGAGAAATCTTCACATTGCGTAGATCTACATACCCTACACACGCAAACTGCGCAATAATCAAACTTAAAATTGTCAATATACATATATTTAAATATAAAACGTTAATGATGTATATTATCGGTGAGAAACAAACAACCACCTGAACTAAAAAATTGACACAAGCACTTCTAGCAACAGACCACATATAAACAAAATTCACATGAAATTTGTATTGACTCCATAATGTCATATAGTTATGTATCTTGTTCCAGGCAACGCAGTATGATAATCCCGACAGATATGCCTTAGCAACACTAACCATCAGCAAACAGTCAGTGGCTCGTCAGGCCGTCCACTTCTCCCAGAAGAACTATTACGCCACCGTGTTGGAAAACCTTCCAATCAATTCTGTGCTCATGACACTTAACACTAACAGACCTAGAGATAGAGTAAGTTATGTCTGATATTTATAAATATTCAGTAAAACAGCTCATTAAGCTTTTAACTTATAGATACACGAAACAAATATAACTTTGCTAGTTTGAAATTTACTACGCACTATGCAGTTCACAGTATACATTTTCAAGTTATTTATCTTTCATATTTTATGAAAAAACAGTTTATTTATTTTGTATTTGTTTCAGAGTTTAAAATACTTTGTATCGGACAGAAAATTCTTAACAAAGTTCGCCATTAATACGGCTGGTGAAGTTGTTCTCCGGAAGAGTTTGGATTATGAAGTCGACGACAAGTATACATTCCAAGTGATGGTTACCGATGGACAAGCCGTGAGTGATTTACATTACATTCAAAATGCATACTGCCACCAAATATTTATGACTGAGTTTTTATAAATTCAACTTAAAAATAACTTCCATTCACTTTCTTTACTTCAATCTTTAAAATTCCATTTAGAGATCTTATACTTATACTATGAGAAAGCCCTGCATTTCTTCTTCAATCCTTATTTGCTGTTAAAAGATAGAACGCCCATTTCCTCAGTTAGAGAAATAAGGATTTAAACTCCATGATTGCTATGGAAAAGATAAGAAGTTAAAAACACCTATCATTTCAGTATAAAGATACTTACATTTGACTTACAGAATCTAAATGTAAATAAAGTTTGACGAATTTATATTTTGGAGAACATTTATCACCGAGAAAGACCTCTCATACACTACTAATACAAATACGATAAATAATATAATTATAATTACTATAAAGCAATGTTTTTTACTTCCAGAATGATACAGCAACCATAAATATAACCATTCTCAATGTCAACGATTGGGATCCCCGTTTCCGCTATCCACAATATGAATTCTTTGTGACCCCAACATCCGGTCTGGAAGATTCTGATGAAGATAGCGTTGGGGGTATGTCCAATGCCAATGGACACCGTGCAGCAGGAACAGGAGCTGCTGTGCGAATCGGTAAAGTGGAAGCGGCTGATGGAGACAGGGGGGACATTGTCTCACTATCTCTTAAAGGTGCCGATGCTAGGTAAGAAGTTTGTTAATGATTAATTACATCACATCATTTTTAATTGTAAAGTATATATAACTTTCAATGTACAGATACAACAAATGCAAAAAATGCATTCATTATACAAAGTGTGACGTTCACTAGAAATTAAAGAAAACATTTATTTGCCCCAAAACTCTAGACATTTTTTTAAAAAATATTTATGTAAAGTATACTGTTGTAAAATGTACTATAAACAATTCTGTTTGCCGGTAATAATTTTTGCCAAACATTTCTCTTCAAAAACGACTGAAGAAGTATTTTTTTTTTATTAATTTCAAAATTTAATGTTAAACAATTATTCGTTTTGATTTCAGTCTTTTTCAAATCGATGAACAGGGTGAAATAATATTGAGAGAGAACGCACTTGCACTAGTGAACTCTTCGGTGGTTCATATTGTTGCAATGGCGACGGATTCAGGCACTCCTCCAAGACAGGTCAGTGACTAACCTAACCATGCTAAAAAATGTAAGGTACTTAATAAAGACTAAAATTAAGAATATAATGAACTTCCATATTAGATACCGGATACATGAATATGTTACACTGTCCGAAATGAAAAGGTTAGAAAACGAGGTATGCAATCTTTCATCATATCAATAGCCACATTGAACTCGGATTGTTCACTTGTTATGGATATCTGAAGAGAGTCAATTCTCAACTTGTCTGTTTGTTCTTCTGGTATAAAATAGACTGCATCTGGTGTATTTGGGAAAACTAAAGGATGCTGATTAGACATTAGATTTTTCCATCCATACTTTTGATTAGATCCGCTTTAAGAGGAAACTAATAATATATCACATAATATAAAAGAAGAAAGATTATAATAGATTAGAATAAAGTTGAAAACTATAGTAATAATTACTTATATTATATATTTTTATTCGTTGGTATCTTCCAGTCCTCAGTTCCTGTGATAGTCCACTTCTCAGAAGAGCTGATGTCCTCAACGAATGTAGCATCTCTCCGGGGTAGCAGCCTACTGCTAATCATCACATTTGGAACTGTTCTTGGACTATTGGCCCTCGTCATCATTCTACTTCTTGGATATATTTATAAAGTGTAAGTTATGTTCAAGTAGTTGGAAAAACTATTTAATATATTTTTTCCAGACATGCTGTGAAATCTGTACTTCAGAATTTGTACGAAGAGGTTGACAAATTAACAAAAATACCATATCCATAAATTGGGTTTTATCTTTTAACAGATTTGCTATCTACAAGTCAAATATTTCTTCGATCAAATCAATATGGGAATTTTTTTTTTTTAATTTGTATTATTAAGGATTATTTATGGTTATGATCACCAGTTTTCAAAACAATACGATGATCTGTGATAAACAAACAGAAAATAGTGACTGATAATAAATAATTATTCAACAGTAAACGTCCGAAATCAACTCTAGGCAACAAAGTGGGCTCATCGGGGTTTGTCCATCACGAGAAACTTCCTCCACCACACTCAGTCTCCGGTGCTGGAACTGGCATCCACACGCACAATGCGGCTGGATCTCTTGGTAACCTCACATCACCTTTAGGTAGGCTTTAGGTCAGATTGGCTTAACCATTGACTCTATCTGCTAATTTTCCTTGATGGAAATTAATTTAAACTAAAAACTATGTAATCTTTCACTATAATTATTATTTTTCAATATAGTTATCATCAAGATCTCTGTAATCTTCTGATATTTGATCTCGATTTCAATTTCATTTAATAATAATTGCTAGGAAATAGACACACCTGTATTTATAATCAAATTGTGACAAAACTTTCTATTAGGAGGAACTTCAGGGTCATTACTAAGTGTAAGTGCCGGAGCCAGCACAATATTGGCGAACTCCACGAGCAGTCTAAATGTAAACGGAAATCTTCAAGATCAGGATGCGCACCATCATCAGGTGGGAGTCGGACCTGGCGCGGGGTTTTCAGAAGGCAGCGGCCCAAGCACGCTTCCAAGAGGTAAAATAATTTGCATTTTATGTTTCATAATTATTTATATACAACTCTCAAATTCAGTTTAAGTTTCAGTTTCAAGTCCAGTTTCTACTAAAAACTATTTATATATCAATGATAAAACTGTTGAGATATGGAGGTCTCTCAGCTGGAAAGCAAAAAGTTTATAGAAAAAAAAAAGTATTTAGTTGTGTTTGATGTATTTATTTTATTTACACTTGCTTGGTGAAAATGTACTTTGTATTTGATCAAATGACTTTAATTATTCATATTAACTATAGAAAGACAGATGGACGAAATCCACACTGGACAAATTTTACAGGAGGCACAAAAAACATATATTTGAAAGTCAATATCTGATTATATTATATTTATGTTAGATAACATTTTTTTTATTGTATTGATAATATATTTCTTCATAATCTACAGGTATAATGTGTCGCGCGTCCCAGCGTCATCCACCAAATCGACATACTGCCGGCATGGCAAACTCCGGCGGAGTAGTAAACGGAGGCGTCACCGGAGTCCACGGGCACATGCAAAATCACAACCCGCACAACAAGGTAGGAGTTCCAACCCCTCCTCCGCCTATGGCCGTAATGGGCTCTCCTAGTTCTCCATCGCAGAGAGCCGCTTTAGCTTCTATGAGTGACCATCTAGCAGGAACTGGAGGTGGAAGATCTGGAGTTGCATGGCCGGCTGCTACAATTCCTGCCAGAGTTAAAAAACTCAGTTGGGATGACGATGACCCAAAGGTGAGGATCGTACTTACGAATACTGTTTCTTTTTAAGTCACAAATACAAAACTTATGAAAACATTTACAAAACACTGTCGTAAGTCTGAATTTGGCTGTTTTGAGTTATGAATGCAGTCAAACTACATTTATATTTTACTATAAAGCATCGCAAAATACAAAATATCTTCTGGTGTATTCTTTGGTTCCCATTTTACTGAAACACTTGAATATTAAATATTATAATATGAGATTGTATTGGTATCAATATCGCACCCCCAAAAATACACTGTCATAAGTCTGAATTTGGCTTTTTTTTTCTCTATCTTAGGAGAACCCTGAAATATCTCTACAAAATTTATTAAGTGGGACATACCCAAAACTTCTGTATTTTTTAAATAAATTGAGTAAAACATATTGAAGAATACTCTATAGTAATTATGATACGGAAATTAGCTGAACAATTCTCATGAAAAACAATCTGCCATATTAATTATTACGGAGATTTTTATGGTCTACAGTCTCAGCAGAGATGCTTTAAAATGAATATATCATACAATTATAAAATTACTAATGAATGATATTTTATTTCAGGGTGAAAACGGAGAAAACCTGAATGATCCTTCAAACCCCTTATCGGCAGAACATCAGAACTTGACAGTATACTTTTAAAAGTTAAATGTACCTTATATTGTATTAAAGAATGCAATGAAAAAACAATATGCACAATATATTTTTAATTGTATAAATAATTAATCATAGATGAATTTATTGTAATACTAATATTGTCTTTTGACGTGTTTTTGACATTGTCTATGGGCAGTTATACCTTTAGTGATATAGTGATATCCTCCGCTTGACTCTGATGGTGAATAACACATTATTTAAAACAGCTAATACTAAACTCTAGTATGCATAGCTGCCATAATATGATTATTCTATAAAACTGTCACTAGATATTCAAATGTTACTTACTATAAAATATAGTTAATATTAAGAAAGGTGACTTTTTGTTTAAGTTGTTATTAAATATAATTTGTAAAAATTATCAAATGAGTGATTTGTATTATTTAAATATAATGTATTGTATTGATATAATTTTAAATATGCAATTATCTCAATAATATTTTTGTAAATATTTGATTTAATTTATTATTTGACGATCTTGTAAAGAATGAGAACCAGAGGACAACACAATTTCCTCGAACTAATTCCAGTACCGCTGCATAACTTTTAGTGTGACAGGGGGATGTCCCAACTATTTCCTTGCTCCGATAGATATTAACACTTTCAAGAGTGGGTTTTTTTGTAATGCATGTCATTTTGATACATGTCGATTGATAAAAATGATAATATCCTTACTTTTTCAAATATGTCTTCAGAAGTATCAGATAGTTATTAAAACCATCTCTACTTTTACAAGAAATACCAATTTTCGCAGCATACTATCTGATGCAGAATTGTGTCTATACTCCATTTAACATAAATAGCTTTGGACGTAATACTTAATCCATACTCCTTTATGGGTTAAAAGGCGACCCCAATTTTATCTATTCATATCTTCAGAAAATCAATAATTTCTTAAGTTCGTAACGATATAAATATTCAGTTTAGTACAACCTTCTATGTGATCAACATAAAGATATTTTCTATATCGACTGCGTAAAGGAAAAAGGACGTAATGCTCAATTTTTCAAAATGGCTTTTATTCGATAATCAGATTGTATACGACTTATTACATGTTCTATTAAAAGAATGTAAGCTGATTGAGAATTTGTGTCTAAATTTATCTTATTAAGTTAAAAAAAAGGATGGCCTGTGAAATTTGCGACCAGGAAAAAGGGATTCCATCTAATCAATTTTATTGTTTTTGTTATATAACTTGTCTTTGTGTATCTAAAGGTTGTGTCCATGTAAAGTTTTGACTTTGGCCCAAAATCATTAAATAATCGTTTTTTGTGCCTCTTATAAAATTTGTTCTGTGTGGGTTCCATCCTTTTTCATTTCCATGGTCGATATGGAAGTTTAGGAATTTTAAATAATATTGAGCTTTCTTAACGAATAAATGTTTCTCCCTTGTATTTTATAATAATTTAAAAACATAAATTGATATATAGCATTTTTAAATGTTACCTAATAGTTTTAATTAATATTTGTATCTATAATATAATATATGTGAAAAATGTGAATAGTTATGTTCTTGTAATTGACTAAATGCAACGAAAACTTGTTTAAAATAATTTTAGAGAAATTGTAATATAATTAGAATTTAAATAGATTTAATTTATTAATTTAAAGAAAATAAAATGTATCAAATTATATAAATATTGCTTCATTGGTTCTTCCCCTTAATGAATTTGTAAAATTTATTCTCAAAATATACAGAGAATAATTAGATGTATATTACAAACAGTATAATTCACTGTTACTAGTAATTATAAAATATATATATACAGATGTTACAATATTTTTTTTATATATTATGTATCATGTTCACTCCGACAGTGGAGCATTTATGAATCTGAACATTATCAAGATGGCCACTGCAAAAATGGAGTACTTGGATCTCCGCGTTGTTATAGTGTACATGCTTTAATGACAGAGTTTGAATCAGACATCTGCATAATTTTTTTTTTAAATTAAAAAATTCAATACTGGACGCTCAATAGATTGAATGATTGCCTGACAAGCAATCCTAGCGTATAATAATTCTTCACAATAAAATTCCTAATACTAATGCAATATTATATAATGTTTAAATGAGTTTTTGAAAAAAATTCATCCATTTCCCCAAGCATCATCATTCATCATCATGTATTGTTTTTCACGAGAAGTGTTCATCAACCAACCATTCAATCTATAAGGCATCGAATGCTTCATTTTTATTCTAAAAAAATGCAATCACAATATTTGAATATGTAGCATCCAATGCTATAAAATATTTACTCATAGCAACTCGATAACCGAAGCAAAAAATACACACAAAATAAATAATAATAGTAACAAAACCATTTATAATCTAAAAAAGTCAGTTAAATATAGTATTTTCCGAAAATTTTATAAACTCACGCTCGCTCGAATGGAAAATATCGAATCCTAAACGATTTCCATCAAGATTGTTTTCATGATTTTTTAAGTGATATCAATATTTTACTACAAACGAAATAGGTCTTGGTAAATTATTCATATATTAAAATACCCGTACAGTAGAAACAGTGGCGTAGCTACCGAGGAGCAGGCGGAGCAGTTGCTCCAGGCGCACGAATCATGGGGGGCGCAAAATTTGAATTAAATTATTTAGTTAGCGTGAAAGCTCAACTTTTACTTGCTCCAAGGCCTTGAATATGTAGCTACCCCACTGAATAGAACCTTGATATAACTGATCGCGATATAACATACTTTGGGTATAATGGATCAAATATCGATAAAGAAATGAGCGTGCAAACATTGAAAATGATTTGAAAAATTCATTTAATGATTACATAGATTTTGAAAGGTTAGAAGTCCATGATTTCTGTAAAGCAATACAGAATAATTGTTGAGAAGAAGTAGAAAAAGAAAATGTTTAATAGTAGTTAGAAATAAATAAATGATCCTGGGTTTCAGCGTAATAGCAGATGAAATTATGCTTTTGGAAAACAAAAGGAAAAGCGAAAATAACGAGGAGAAAGAAACAAAAACAAATTTATCGACGATCTAATCATGTATTGACAGTTAATATTATTGACGTCAGATAATAAAGTCAACTATATTTTTGTAAAAATGCATTCGTAAAAAACGATTTTCTTCCAACAGACCTTAGATTTTACCGGGCTTAGATACCCAAGTTATTATTTTAATATAATGAAGTTCTATTAATATGATCATATTATCCCTATAATAGTCCGTAATTACAGATATACATCACAGGCGTTGAATAAGAATATATTCAATTGCATTATTAAAAAGTTAACTGGAGAATTGACAGTAATTATTGCAGACACAATTAATTATGTTAACATGTCAACGTCAAATATCCGTAAGCTATCAAGAGAGGATTAAGTCAAATAAATAAAATCAAATTATTTCCTTAAGCCTTGATTCAAGCTACATTTACTGTTATAAATGTATGCATCATTTGTGATAAGCTGATAAAAATTACAAAGGGCGTACGGTTTTTAAAAAAAACTAACATTTTGAAAAAAAATTAAAAATATCATTTTCCAGTTCGAAAGTGTAGTACATATAATGATCTATATGGTGTAAAAATGTCCAATCCACAAAATGGAGTACATACTTCACAGGATCTATTATTTATAACTGCTGTGAACTAACGAGAGTTAACGTGTATTTTTTATATTTTGTGTTCGCTTTGAAAGTGGAGCATGTGAGTACTCGCAGTGTAAAAATATCTGCTCCGAACATGGAATACATGGATCTCCGCAATGTAAAGACGTGTCTGGATAGATTATTTTTTACGAGAATTAGTTGTCAGGTAATTGCTCAACCTAATGTGCTCCCAGTCCTGAATTTTGGGACTTTTAAAAATCCAGCAGATGTGGGGATCGAACCCGCACTTCCTGAATGGGCATTCGCTAACATCTCGGCTACCGGAAGGACTGCGTATGAGTATAGAAACCAGATATCAAATTGTCTGTAGAACTGGCATATAATATTTATTCCTCTCTGAATGTTGATTAGGCTAGATTAAGTTAGGTTAGATTATTTATTTATTATATTATACATACCGTCGCATTAGGATTGGGTTGTCATTTTCATCTTTCACGGCACACCACAAGTAAGAAATGCCGCTCCTATGGCGGCATTTGTAATGTTTTTCTGATATCGGAGAAATGCGCCACGGGACACCCAGCACTGGAATGGACCAACCGTCAAATATTCAGGAGATGAAAACTAAGCGTCATTTATATACATACATATTTTTCAAAGCCATTTGATATTTTATTATAGAAGAATATAATTACAGTATATAATTTTGTGTGAACTTTTTATTTAATTGAAAATACGTTCTTTTTTCAAATCACGCTCCGTAGACATTCGATAAGCCAATCCTAAATCGACGATATGTTAAAAAAATGGCAGCCCTTGACGATTTCACAACGAAATTATGTCGCATTGTACCCTAAAAATGGTGAACAATGCTCACATAAAGCTAAAATATAATTAAAATCAATTTGCATCGCGACGCGCCACTGTCGGAACGCATATCCTTCGCTTGTCTAAATATGTACACAGTGTTCTGTCAAAAACATCGTGAACGATACTTAAATAAATTCTGCCTTATTTGTATTGTATTTTTTTTATATTTACTAGTTTTTTGTATACTACATTAAAATTTTGAGTTTTAATATCGATAATAGATAGACTGCCTCAGTCCATGACTAAAAGGTTTTACATGAATATAACACATTTTTAAAACAGAAAGTAATAATTTAATGAATTCGACATATTAACGATCATTCATCTTTGTTGTAACAAATTATTTCCATAGTACATTCCATTGGTGTCATTTTACGAAGCAAATTGTGACATATTTCGTAACGCTCGAGTTTTCAAACATATGAGGTACATCAAACTCTGTTTACGCGTTTTTTGACACAACTTAAAAATAAGACAGTGAGTGCTACATCCCTCAAAACAAAATGTTTCAATCCAATGAACCTGTAAATTTGAAAAATATTAGACAGGCTCTGGATATCTCAAGTGATGAAAGCGATGTCGTACAAAATATGCGTAAGTGAATAATCTTTGTTACGATTTTTTTTAAATACAATCAAAATATAATAAACAATAATGAAGTTTATTTTTTTATACCCAAGGAGCAAAAATAGCATTCTCAACACACCATGTGTTTTGTGCAAACTGTCAAATCATTACGAACTTAGCTTCTGTAATATCTCGGCTCAAGTCTCAATTAATAAATACAGAATTAAATGATTGAAGAAACGACATTTAACCAGTCACTACAATATACTCCCAACTCCACACAACTTCCTCCATGCATTGATAAAATGTTGATAACAAAATCATATTTTCCGACCAGTACAAAAAGCAGTGTCGACAGCGCCACACGTATTTGCGGACAGTCACAAAAACAGTTTTTTTTTTTAAATAATTTAAAAATTACAGTCAGTTTCAAGTGTCAATTTTAAAACAATCTAAATTCTAAACAAAAGAAGCATCATTTTTTTCGTATTATCAAGTATAAATTATTGTGGAAAGTTAAGTGTGTAAAAATATATGACAATTCTTTGAAGAGGGGCGTCGACCTAACTAAGGATTTTATGACTAATATTAAGTGATTTCCATAAAATATTTATATAAAACTTTTATATAACAGCCAAGTTTACGATCGTGTATCAGTGGATAGCGCGTGCGCTTCTGTAAACGTGAGTTATACGACGGAATATCATTTCTATATTAAAGTTTCTTTCACTTCATTTTATATATTTTTTCTGATCAAAAACATTCAATTATATTATATTTAATTGATATACTAGGCGAATTAGATATCAATAGATTAAAATGTAAATTCACTCCATTTTTTAAAATACTAATTATTTCGTAAAATTAGTGCAAATAATAATTATTTCGTTATTTATTTTTGTGATTATTTTGATATAAAACATATTTTAAACTATTTATTTGTATAGCTGCTTACGAGCGACATACTTTTGATGGATCTGAATACAAAATAAAAGATTTATATATTTTGCAGTGTAGGTCTCAGATCCAAATAAAGTTGTCAAATTTCGATGAACATATTTAAATATTTTGACTTGTCAAATTAATACTTCGACATGGTGCAACATGATGGTGTAATTAAGTAATTTTCAGCCAAAAGTGGAGTTAGTAACTTTGCACCCTAAGCTATCGAAATGGCTTTCAACGTACATGACAAGAAATAGAAAATAATCGAAATTATTCGGATTACAATAATTGCCATACTATTATATAATACCAAGCGTGTAAGTTTCTGTCCTGTTGGTTGAAGATTCAAATCTCACAAATGTATTAATAAATGTAGGGCTGGATAGTCAATGATTTGAGGAATTGGCGGGCAATCAATTTTCGTGAAAAAGTCCTACGGGAAAAGTCTTCATGATGTGAAAAACCATATTCACCACTTTCACAACGAACATGATATGATATAATGTTAATATAAAAAAAATAACAATTAATAGAAGAAACTTATATAATCCAAAACATAAAAACAAATTTAAATTTTAAAAGGCTTATCAGTTATCTTTTTCTGATGCTATTAAAATACAAATGACACGCATTGTTACCAATTGAATAATTCAAGTGACATATGAATTTATTTGAATAAATGACTGGTTAACAACACATCCTCCTAAAAATTAGTACAATTCACACTACATTGATTTCTATGATTCGCGTTATAGTTATAATTCGACACTTTAGTTAGGTTGGTGGCCTAGCAGGTAAATACATACGCTTGTTAATCGATTTGTACCAGAGATCCCGGGTTCGATATTCTAAATTACAGGATAACTAAATGCCCATTGGTTTTGTGGTCTACTGAATGTCGATCCTCAACAATATTTTTTCATATTGTTAATGTTTAAAGAAAAAAACTTCGTAATTTGTATTTAAATACAAGGTATAGATACTTAATCTGCCGATCGATTGGCTAGCAACCAACCCACGCAAAAATTAATATCTTATTATACTTATTTAAGTTAATTAATCCTCGCGAATACCTTGAAGTGTAATTGATAAATAACTGACACCATGTGTATCGTTTTAACGTCCATATTCAGCACATTCTTTCCAAGAATTTATAACGTGTAGATACACTGTGAAAAAAATACCATTTGTCATATTTCATTCATGGCAAAGCAATACCTCGTATACTACGGAGCGAAAAATACCAATAATTAAACAAACTCTATAGCCAATATCACTAAATCGAATTCCGTATTTTTTTAATGTCAACATTTTAATTCATTAATTAAATAGTAACATTTTAAAAATATAGAATTTCATGTAACATATTATGGATTAAGGAGAGTTCTTTTCATCCGCTATACAACTTGTGTCGTGTGGTACACGAGGTATTTCTTTGACATGAGCTATATTTCTCGTGGATGCGTCCCAATGCTGTGATCTGATTGTCCTTGTAGAGTTTTATTATTACAGTTATCGTCTAAAACGTTATCGGTTAACAGGAAAAGCAGTATTGTAAGCCGTGCAGTCCCTGATAAGAAATTATTTTTGTGTTTTCCCCATTATTTCCGCTTCGAATTCGAACACAATGTTTAACAAAACAAATAATACGTAATCATCAGTTTTTATGAGTACCAACACTTATTACTTTCACCTAACTAGTAAACACTTTGAGAGTTGCGAATACCATTTTCACTCCTATTTCCTCGTTATAAACCGAGCCATACCACCGTATCCCCAGAATCCACCACAGGCATCTACTCTCAAAACTTAGTATACAGTTGCTTTAGGCCTTTGTTGGGGGCCATATTTCACAACCGTAAAGCAGTACTGACATAATGCGTATTGAACAGGTGGCATTTGGTTTCGTTTCGTCTGTAATTTTTGTATAACCTTGTTGACACAGATGTAACCATAATTAATAAAACTGAAGCCACTTTTCATGATTTAAAAGATTCTTATCATTTACTGCCAGGGAATGATTGTCATATTTACCACAGTAGTGTACAGCATTAAGTAAGCTACATTTCATCAGGAATTTATCTGAAAAATCCGTAAGAACTTTCAAGTTTGTTGACTTTATTTTTATCATTCTCTTTAATGTACACTGTAAAACGTATTATATAATATATCAAAGACAAGTAAAAAACTGTTTGCTTATTTTTAGACTAGAAAGATATATCTAGAGTGAATACATTATTTTAACACTCACAATTGAGGGAATTAAAAGCAAATATAGCGGCAAATCAAATAAATACAATGATGGTATTCTAATTATTTGTTCTGATACTTTTTTTAGAGAAATTTTGGAAGATGAGGCGGACAATAATATATTTAAGAATAATACAACGATTTTAATCTGGACAGTTACGATTTTGCTTTAACCCTCTCAATTTTTTGTCGGGTTGTGCCATAAAAATGCAAAATATCAGCCATCACCGTTGAAACAAAACATAAACGTTCGCTTTACCGTCAGTTTTGATTCCATAGCGCTTTTTGCAACTCAGTGCCTCATTTCATCGATCTCTCGCGTGTAAAAGTTGGCAAGCATGCCACGTATTTGTTATCCTTACTATGTGGAGTAGATTTGACTACAAGGTATTTGGTAATGATTTAATGTGAAAAGCTATGGGCTTAAAGTTCAGTGTAACTCACGATAACAAAATGTTTCATATACATCAGTTGTTATCAATCATTGTAGAGTTATCTTGAATACAGATCGAAATCAAACCAATATGTAGTGTGGCTTGTATTATATTTTTAGATGTTCCTTCTTAGCTATAAAAAAAATAATTAAAATTGTGCAAGCTTAGCAAATAATTGTAAAATATTTTTTTACCATGAACGAAAGTAGAGCATATGGTTTTACACGGTGTAAAGATTTCCGATATGAAAGTGGAGTATATAGATCTCCGCAATGTGAAAATATGGCTTGGCAGATTATTTTTGTCAGATAATTGATTATCAGGCACTTGTTCAACCCAATGGGCGTCCAGTTTTACGTTTTTCAGATTATTTTAAATCCACTGGATGTGGAAATCAAACCCCACTTCCAGAACGCTAGACATGGACGCTATCGGGGAGAGGAGACAAATAATAGCATCACTCTAAATTAAGTAAATTCATCTTTAACGGGGCGCCATAGCTTCACGAAAAAAATACACTCAATGAATGGTGCCTATGGCATATAATATATTATATATTGTTATAATTTACCAACTTGCTAAAACAGTTGGTGCTAAGTTAAAACTATTTTGAGTGATAAATCTAATTTGAAGATCGACTTGTTGCGGGACTTTTCAGATAATTTATCTCAACACACATAGTAGCCCTCCGAAACGATAAATATTTAATATAAAAATGGTTTCAGTTTTAATTTACATGGTGTTGGATAGTGAGTAACCAGTACTTTATTTTATTTCTCCAAATATACAAATTGCAAGGTCTTTAGTTTACCGGCATGTGCGTGTATGTATTAGATAACGTTGTTACGTTTGTAATGGTAGCGTCGATCGCTCATTTGAATGGTGTCGTTACATCTTAGAGGAGAATAGAGGGAGCATTTTGAGCGAAAAAATACAATAGCTTAGTGTGTCGAAGATGTTGTTTTTATGTCCGCCATTATTTTTTTATTTCTTGTACACATTCTATATTATTTGGCTTTCACGCAATAAAATTATTTTTATAGCCAGTTGCAATAATCGATCCAGTTGATTTTATTTAATTTAAGTTTTAAAAATACATTTTTACTTGAGAATTGGGGGCAGCACCGTAGCTTTTGGGATAGTAAGACAAGATGTAAAAAAACATAATATATTTTTAGTGTGACTAAATAGTTTAAACTATTATGTGTTGCCATTAAACTAAAAAATATCTCAGGCCAGTATCATACTGTAACATATACAACCCTCTCCATATTAAAATTAAAATTAAACACAAATTTTAACAACTAACGTAATATTTTTTCGAGGTCTTCGTTAACTTACATCTCTTTTCCTCCGGTGTGTACATCAGTGCCGTGCGCTATGAAGGTTCGCAAAATAAAAAATACCCTCTGAAATATTTATTAATCACCATTTTACCAAAACCTTTGACAACTATTTAAAGACAATCTGAATATCTTTTCGATACACTCAATTCTCTTTTACACGGTTTTAAAATAACATGGCACAAAAAGAAAGGAACTGATTTTTTAGATTTAACACGGCTTAAAAATGTAAAAAAAATCGCTTGATCAAGGTATAAATTCAACGCTCATATCACAACGAGTAAATATTTGAAAACATTATACATGAACTAGAAAAAGATTCAACCGTTTAATCATGAATAAAATGCTTTAATGAAATGTCACAAAAAAAACTACAGTAAACGAGCATGCCTATTATCTATTAGTGACACTGAATGACTTAATGAATACTCTGTTTGATTTATATGATGTTAAATAATATATTGTGAAAATAAAACATATGTGATGCAAAAATTAAATAATACTAAGATTTTTGATTTTAATTGTAGCCACTCCATGGCATGAACGCTTGTTTTTTTTGAGAATTCGTTATCAGTCAATCATTTAATTCATAACGTATCGCAATCAAATACGAAATTAACGTCCTGATAACAGTATATCAACAAAAATAATCGAGTATAAAAATGATCGATAACAAAAAATATATTGTACATACGAGCGCCCTAACCAACTCGGTCATTGAAACGACCAAAGATTAAGTAAATAAATTAATTAACTCTTCTACTATGTATAAATCACCTTTCGATGTCATACAGGGATGACAGCTTTGCGTATAACACGTCCAAACATTTTTCCAACAGTTTTATCAGTATAAATAATCTTTTGGTCAGAAAAATTACATACATCAATTCGTTATCAACGACGCCATGATTAATATGGATTTGATTAACAATAAACGTGTTTATCACTAAACATTCTTTACACTGCGTAACTTTACCTTACTAGATCAAAGTGCAAATTAAAACCACATCACCACGGTTTGAATAGGTTTTTTAGTTATAGAAAGAATACAATGTTTAGATACGTAGGCAACACTGAAAGTTTTGTATTCCTGGCCGCTCATACATATTTGAACTTCGAATGTTTTATATTTTTTTTATAGATAAAATTTCATTAATATAATGCAATAGTTTTTGGTGGGAAATCGCATGTCAATTGTTTTTTTTATGGCTAATCAAAGCTCGCATTTCTCAGTGGAAATGAATTTAACGAAAAAAAAATTTTGAGCGATCATTTTTGACGATTTTAAAAATTCCCTTTTTCCGCGAAAGTGCAGTATTCGTGAGGTTAAAACAACAAATTTGAGCACTGCGAGGTTTTGATCCATTGAATTTAATCGTGATTGTGTTTTTCTCCGAAATAATAAAAAACAACAGCTTTTTTACAACAATAACTCTTATGGTACTCATAAAGCTACAGTCCACTTGCAGTCTGGGACTTGACAGTTATTAGGATTAAAGTAAGCTACACACTATACAGTCCGGTTCAACAATCTGTTAGTCTGATCAATATGTCATGCTCGCCTTGCATGCTGCCTCAATCCTAACCATCACATTGGGTCAACAGTCCCGGACTGTAGGTGGAGATCTCTATGGGCACCATTAGTCTAACTCAGACTCTAACTCTATAGCCCTAGTTGTAATACCGCCGACTGACAGTTATCTGCACAGTACACTCCAGACAACACGTATTGTTATACCACCATCTGACAGATCTCTGCACAACACTGTTGTATGTGAGATATTTAATGGTCATAGCTTAATTGACGATAGCGTATATGAACATGTGTATTAAATTAGACTAGTCCGAACAAAGAGAGGACACGAGACCAATTAAAAATGTGACAAAAAGTGGTGATAAAACATCTAATTATTTAGCCTGTGTGAAATGCGCATCCGGTGACGCATCAGTTTTTATATCACGATCACTCTCGTTAAAATATCGCACCACCATGTCGCTGTGGCTCAGTTGTTTGTGCTTCAAGGTAATACGTGTAAAGACAGCTACACACGTTCAAATTTGCATGCACAATCATTTGAGTGTGACCGTTATATTTATCCTGAAAACGGAACATCTACTAATGTGTATTTGATATCACTAGAAAGACGACAGCGGTCATTTGACCGGAATTTGAATTTGAAAGTTTTGTTATTCTAAAACGTTTCGACCAAACTAGCTGATAATTTGTGACATTTATTAATCTGAATAGAACCTTCAGAATACGTGAAGATATATTTATTAGTTCCATTATTTACTGCTTAAAACGCTGATATACCTACAAAGACGGCGGCGGTCATTTGACCACTATGATCCGCTTAATGTTTATAATTGTAATATGAGTGTACTTTTCTGAGCATTTGAACTTTTTAATTTCATTTCTCAGTCAGTAGAATGTATTGCTTCATTTATTTCGAATTATTCAGTATATTGTGAATAAATTAGTGGAAAAATGTCACAAAGACTTAAAAATTATGAAATACTTCAGTTACCGCAAAAGGTACAAGAAGATCAATCGGAGTGTGAATTTGAAAGTGCAGAACGTGACAGTAATAATGATTATGAGTTACCAGCTAGCATTTAAGCTCTTATAATGAAGAAAACGACCCGGAGGATCAGGTACCCCTTTCAACTTTACACCATGTTCGCAATTGCAGCAATCGTGGTCGTAGTCGTGGCAAGGGTTCAGGATTGCGAATCAGGCAAGCATGATCATATCACAGCTACAAACGAGGCCACATGGACATTTCAGACAGAATAAACCCAAAGTGATCGCCGGGCACGACACAATATTATAACTGAGCAAAC
>JAGVSQ010001301.1:0-30235 GCA_022683975.1 Rhyacophila evoluta | reverse complement strand
TAAGGCGACAGAGCGCACGAACGTACAGGTACGTGCATACTCCTCAAAGGGTTAACATTAATGTGTAGAAATTAGTTACTTTGACTTGCTGTCAATTGTCAACAAACGTCAGTTTAGAACAAACGAAGTTGGGTTACCTGGTCATATTAAACGCATTGTTGATCAGTTTTTTTTTATTGAAATTGGAACTCTATCATGATATTTCACGTTTCGTGGATTACACTTTACATAAATAATTATTTTCTCATGAGCAATGTTAATTTACGCAGAATTTAGGAATAAAAATAATCAATTTATTAACTATTGACTTCGAAAATTGGGTGTATTTGGCACAGTAAAAATAATCGAAGACTTTAAAAGTTCAAACGAGATCTGGCAGAGTGAAGATTACACATTTTTATTTCATCATTCACAGTAGTAAAAATATGTTTGCCCTTTAAGCTTTTAAACGTAAACTGTCTAACCGGAGATCGATATTACAGGTTACTTGTATAATTTATAAAGAAATAGGCATTTAATATAGGATATATTTTATTACGCAGAATAGATTTTTGATGGCGGTGTAGCTATGTATATATTAGGTATTAATGTGCTGAACTATGATAATGCATTCACACAAACGATGTCCAATGCACGGAAAACTTTACCTCAAGGCAGTAGGAATACGTGTCGAATGTGGAAAGAAAAAAGAACGTAGCCCACAAACAACAAAATTTATAGCAGGCACAAAAGCGTTTATTCAATGATTTTGAGCCAAAGTCATAACATTACATAGATACAAACTTGAAGTGCATGGAAGCTGAAATTGGTGATTTATTCACTCAATGCAATATTACTTTAATAATGTATTTAATTAAGACCAGTAAATTTGATTAGGTGGAAGCCTCTTTTCCTGGTCGAAAATTTCACAGGCCATTTTTTTTCACGCATTAAAATATCAGTTCATTTTAGAACACGTTTCTTTAACAGGTTACTTGCGAAATGGTATATTTTTATTCAATTCTAATTTGTAACAGTACGCTCCCAATGTCACCCTGACCTCAGTAAACTATTTAGTACGGTACAATGGCACCTACTAAGCGCCGTTTAAGATAAAAATATATCTCACATTGACAGGAAACGTCCGTCATAATTCACGATGTTTTAATTGCAGATTCTCAGAAAGGAAATAATATGCCAATACGATATTGAATGCTGCACATTGTATTTAAATGTAGATACAGTTGTTATCTAACACGTTTTATTACCTAATTGATAATTTATTCATTGAAAGATAACATAAATACGCACTTTGATATGATTATGTTTAAAATGTGTTTATGATGAAGTGTAAATATAATAATATAAAAGATACGGGAAGATTATAGGCGATCCAATCCAATCACAAAGAAAGAATAGGATTGTAGTATACGAAAAATATAAATAAGCAAAAAACTGTTCGCGGTAGTCTTGCTGAATAGTGCTAAATACTTCAAGCATCTTTTTTACATTTGTTTCATATACATTTAACACAATTATCGTAGATTTAGGATTGGTTTGTCGAATATCCACGGTGCGCGATTTGAAAATCAAAATCATATGGCTTTGAAAAAATAGCTCAGATACGTTTGTGTATTTATTTACCTGTACGTTTTTAAATGAGATCTGTTTATCATCTTCCGAACATTTCACGGTTGGTCTATTCGACAAACCAATCCTTGAGCGAATCGAAATTGTAATCTCCGGTTCTGAAGCGTGCTCGCTAACCCTTGGCCACCGGAGGAATAATATCTCGTAATCTAAACGGTTATAATAGTAACCGGTCAATCGAATATCTTGATCTACCAATCTTCTTTATGAATCATATTTATCATAATACATATGTATGTATATAAAAAACAATGTGTGTCTGTCACAAGGGTAATATGAATGTGTTGAACACAACAGTAAAGCCTATTGTATCAAGTCATCGACAAAAAATCATTTCCTAGCTGTAATCCTTTGATCTCCAATCAAAACCATTTGTTTTTTTCAATACTTAGTCGATAGGGTTATCTGTTATTACGAGATGTGACCGCATTCTCATGGTGCCGGTTTATAGTTGTGTTCACCCCTGACCGCTTTAAGGTGGGGCCCGCGGGTCGCTGATTGCGATACCTGACGCGACAGCCCTGTCCTGCAGAAGACCTCATTGCTTCGCTAGCCACGACTTTGTCACAGAGGCGGGGTATTAAATTAATTGTAGCTATATATCAAGTTTGATAGTTGACAACGATTCTTCGTATTGTATTTCGTAATAATGTAAATAGTATCATGGGCTTGACTTAATATACCGCATGTAGCAAAACAAAGAATATTTTAGTATTCAAACAATATAGTATGTACAAATACGCAATTGTATTTTAATTATAATTATAAAAATAGTATTATTTTTGTTATTAATCTTATTTCTGCTTCCTCATCCATATTTATTTTTTGGATATCATATGGTATAACTATCTTATTGCCAAATAATCTTTATGATTCTTCAGTAATTCGTTGATCGAATTATAAACCATTCACGAACAGCACTGTAAAGATATGTTGAACTTGATTTATGGTTTCCCTACACATAGAGTGACTTGAAGACGACTTAGTAATAATACTTTTATTTATCTGCACGCTCTAACATACTTAATGGTGTAATTCGGTCCCAGGAGTTTCTGTAAGTCAATAATAATTATAAGTAGGACTATCAATTAGGCAGTACCATATTTGTAGGTGACCTATTGTGAAATATAATTAGAAGTACACCCATCGAAATATCACACGTGCAATGTGATATTTCAATGTGAACACATAAAATATACAACATAACATTTTTACCACTTTAAATTTGTATATTACTTATGTTCCACGAGACTCCCTTGTGTAATTTTTCAATCCAGGGGGCGTCAGTTTATTTCCAGTCGAGTTTATTTGCCGCCACAATGAGACGGCGTATGGTTTTAGATTATTTTTGTCGGAAATTATTTTTATTAGACAAGACTCAAACCGCTCTCAGGACCTCCCACGCGATACATGCAGTGACATCTGTGTGCGACACGCCTCACTATATACTCGATGAAAATGAATGAATATGAAAAACAATCGTCTTTACTAATTACGTACTAGTACGTATATATATTTTTTTTAATTCATGCTCTACTATTATAATTTAATGAGTATAGTTAAATTAATTGCAGAACTATAAAAACCCTGACACTCAAAACCAAACGAAAAATAATGAAAATATTTTGAGAGAATTTGAATTTAGGCGGACGTAGGAACCAAAACTTTTTAAAACAAGGTCAGCACATTCTAAATATCCTGTAGCTCTGCAACATGCATCTGTATCCTCGGATCCTACTAACATTCGTGATGTATATTCAATTATACTGTGATAAAGTCTTTCGATAACTTGGTTCAACAGATTTGTAATTTAATACTATATTGTTTGCTACTTTTAATACATATGCCAAAAGTAATAGACCTCATACCTCATGTCTCAATGACAAAACAGACAATAGCATAAATAAAAAAAAAATGTCAGACAATCAAATCTATTACTCCAAAGACATTTCAAACGTTTATTGTAATAATAGATTCAGATGCAAAAAGTAGAATAAATAAATACCGCGTCTGATGTTAAGAGTCATTAGCATATCATAAGAAACGGTCCATGTCGGGACTAGTTATAAGAATAATAAAATTGGACTGTGGACTTGATTGTGCTACGTTTTGTAGATGATTCCTTACGAGAATTTAAACCTGGATTCTTCTTCTTTAAGCCAATCGAACTATGTTGGCCAGAACAGCTTGTGAGTAATATCTACAGGTGTATTCGATGGAGTTAAGGAATGCCGGCATGACCTGGGAGGGTGGAAACTTATTGGCCGGCAACAGAGATTTTTGGAGGCGTTATGTAGTATCCATATGATCCACTTTATGGTATGGAAAAAAAATGAGAACTCATACTAAATAATGAATTTTTATGAATGTTATTTTACGTAATAGTTATATGACATAATGACATGGTTAGTCATTGACTGCATTTAATTGATTGTATAATATATTGTATACAATAATAACGAATTAATCTACTAGACAGTTAAATAATTGGATCAGATTAAACTCTGGGTTTTTTTATTTATGTCATCAGTATTGCGCTTGTATTGATAATAATGTTATAATCGAATTGCTGATTCATATATGCAGGATTTTGAAAAACGTATCAAATTATCTAGATGAATTACTGTTTTGTACAAAAACAGAAAAAATACAGAGAAAAATATTTAAAAAAGGATACCAAAGAATGGGAAGCTTTTCATTAAACTTTATCACGTTGATGTTTATGAACTTCCTCAAAAGTAGTTAAACCAACAAAATAATCTAAATGAATCTATCGATTATGCACGATATATTTTCGTCTTGTATGCCCCTATTCGTTACTCGAAATCAGTGACGATTTTGGTAATTCTTTCGTTTTTCGCTTTTGCTCTGGTTGTATGTCATTGCTGACCTCAAATTCAAGTGTATTGCTTCTAGGCCAGAGTATTATTATATATTAACAGAACCTTAATTTATTAACACACAATTTCTTGACTGTAAAAAAGTTGATACGTTTAGGGGTGAATTCACACCACACAAAGCATTTTAGAATCATTATAATATGTGTTTAAAATCTCTTCAATGCTAGGATCACAAAGTAAATTTCATTCGTAACAAAGCAATACCTCGTATACCACAGAGCGAAAAAAAAATATACAAGCAACGGAAAGAACTCTAGCTCTTTCAATTTATTTTATTTGTAGTCTAGTAACGAGTTCCGACTTTTATAAAAATGTCAACATTAACGTTAAAAAAATTTATTGAATTTGATGTAATAGACGTGATTAAAAAGAGTTTTCCTGTCTTGTAAAATATATCGTGTGGGATAAGAGGTATTTCTTTGTCACGAGCGATTAATCATTAGTCAATTCACGTATGGTACCGTGAAAAACTTCACGTGAGCTAACATTTTCCCAACAAGATACATAACCCATGACTTTATCATTTTTGTTGTCTTTTCATGGAATGCTAAATTTGAGTTATATTTGTTGTGTAAGACTTGTTCGTACAACTCATTCGTGGAATGGAATCCCATCACGCAGGGTGTGAATCGAAACACGCCTTATTAATCGGAGAGCGTAACGATAAGTTAAAATAACTACCTTACTTAAGCAAAACTAGAGCAATGCACCCACACTTGTCTGTTTGAGTACAATATATTTTGACTGGTGTAACCCTTCCTTAAAACTCTAAAGATGTCTATAATTTAATTATATAAATTAAGTCTTCGATAATATAATCGAAATGGCGAGGACCAATTTCGAAACAATAAAATATCTCTTCGGCGATATGGCATTTGATTTTAGACATGCGACATTAGTAACGAAATATGTCAAGTCTGTATACTAAATGAATGTTTTATCAAGATGTTAAGAGATGTGTAGATTACCATTTTAGTTCTACGCTGGATCAAGAGATTCCTTTCTATGATTAGTTATTTTATTAGTTATTGCTAAACTTATTAGTATTAAGTTCCAGATTTACCTACAAAGCTATGTTATATTCAGCTACGAAAGTCGAAAATGAAATACGGGATTCAAAAAGAAATACTGAACCACATTTGATATCAATAGCATGTAAATATCATAATAATCCATTGCAAATTTATTTCGTATGTTTTTTTTATTTATCTATGAATTAAAGTTGTATGGATGAAAGAATAGTCGTTAATTAATATTTAAATTATAAAAATGTTTAAACAATTATATGTCTTGGAATAAGTTAGTTTTAAGATTGGTGCAACTGACGAAATAGCTATCGACAAAATTTTGAATAAAAATTCGAGATTATAATGCTTTTAAAATATTTTTTGCTTGCGATAGGATTGATAAAAAAAATGTATTAGTAAAATAAATTTTACAAACAAAATGTAAATAGAAAACAACTAAAAATCGATAATTGACAGAGTAGAATGAATAATTAATACTGTAGGCGAGTTGGTAGATACGAGAACTTTTGAGTCTCTCAGCATTGGAGTTGACTGGTTCATGCTCCGTACTGAATAAAAATCAATACGTTTTAATGCAAGATTCGGTTTCCCAATATGTTAAGTGATTTGTATTTATTTGATTTGTAGATGCATCAGAAAAAAAAAATTAGAAAATAGTTATTCGAATTATAGCAATATTGTTGTTGATTGTTGAAATATAAATAAATTTAATAAGAAATGTGTTATTTAAATTGTTTGTAGATGGATATTGATGGTGCATGGTTACCTGAATTGTGCAGTCAGGTGTAGGCGTTATTTGCACACTTACGTGAAGTTTATGACTTCGAGAAGCAGGGTGCAAGAACAAAAATCAATGCACAAATGAAATAACAGCTATCTAGCAAACAAATTACATTTCGTCATAATAAAATATGTATACTACAGAGTGCACTACTCATATATATTATCCACCATTAATTTTATATTACATATTGATATTAATACATTACTGTGATTAATTCGATTAGTATTATTTTTGAACTCTATTTCATAAGCTTTTAACAATATTACATTCAACCCTTTCGTTCGTACGGTCTTTTCATGTGGCTTCGTTATGTCGATATAGATTTAGTCTATGATCCCATTATCAGTACTATAATTATACATTTTTCATTTCGTTTTAATTTTGTAATTAGCTATGTGCATACGATATTGATATCATAAGATAATAAAGATATCTTATGTAAGGAGACGTATAATAAAACGTTTATATTGCTGTATATGTATATGTATAATAGCTATCGACAAAATTAATGATGAAGTGATTTTATAATTTGACATTATTACTTAACTGTTATGCGGTAATCATTTATTCTTTAGTTAGTAAAATTTGATATATCGCTTTACTTTGGCGAGAATTGCAGAGACGTCAAGTATTTAGTATTGGATACATTTAAAGAGCTATAAGCTATAAGATATTGAAAGCATCATCTAGAATCTAGATCAGCGTATCACCGAATTACTAAAATATTTACCACCTATGGGTAAAATTAAGCAGACATGAATGTCCATACAGTTTTCATGTACATATTACATAAAATATAATTTTAAAAAGCATTTACTGATATAATATAAAAATGTGAAGAAATCAAGCCAAATCTAACCAGTTATTAACAAAAATGTGTAATGTTGTTCCACGTTCAAACATATTTCAGGTGTGTAGAAAAAGATCATAATTTTATTCTTAGATATCGGTTTTCGAGAGTTTTTTTTAGACTATCCAGTATTTTTATGGGTTGACGCCGGGTCGTCATTAGCCATTTGGTAAACACTGATCTAGCACGCCATCTTTCTGAAATACATTTATCTTCTGTTTTCATTATTCACGTATAATATAATCGTGGCATCCCTGGTACATCATCACAAAAGACTCGGCAACCAAAGGGTTAAATGCACTTAAGAGGTATTCCGATTGCATTACGGAGTGCGTTAAAACCGATGATTCAAAACGCTCCGAGCTAGCTGCGTAGATATTCGCTTTAAAATTTGCTTTACGACCAACAGCTGGTTTACGGCATAGTTCCCAGGAAGTACTCACTTATGCACCTAGTAATACGCCCACACACTATTTTAAGCGTATTTTTTATACGTACATGTTAAATCGAAGATTATTAAATTTATGAAAGGTATAAAACATGGTAGATATATGGAGAGATCATAAATAATACAGCAGACACATGACACGCTGGGTTATCGAGCGTATATAGATCTTCAGATTTTTATATATTGCAACCCAGAAGTACACTGTCGTATGTTTGAATTTGGCTGTTTTGATTAATAAATGCAGTTAAACCACAGTTTTTTCTGTCCTAATAGAACATGAAATATTTATACAAAATGTATTTACCGAGAGATACCAAAAACTTCAAATTATTTTTAATGATTTGAGTAAAATATAGAGAAGAATACTCCAGTAACTATGATATTACAATATTAAATATTTAAAGACGCTTTTTTCTATAACGTTCAAAAATTAGCGTTGTAAAGCCATTACACATTAAATCAGGTAAGTCGTTACTCTCCTGAAAATGGCAGATTTTGACGTATGGCAGTGTTCCTCTGGGAGTGCGATTTATTATATTAAATATTACAACATTAAACCAGATTAAGGATGACTATTGTGTGATATGGTGAATTTGCTTCACTTAAAAAATCAAGGCCCACATCGGTTTAGGACTGGGATTCATAAATTATATTTCGAAAAATATTATATTGTAATATTTTTTCGTTTTTTATTTATAAGCAAAAGAAATAAAAATAAAAATAAAAATATTATGATTTATTAAAACCTATATATAATACGAAGTATCTATGAAATTTACTTGTAACTATTATAATAGATACTATTCAAATTATAATATTAAACTATTATAACAGTATTGTCAACTGAAGCACATTAATGATAGTTTCAAAAACCTAAAAAAATTTCGTAGTAATTTTGTGAAAAGTATAAAAAAGTTTGAGAAGCGCAGGTCTAGGAAACAGAGTAAGTAATCTATTAATATTTTTTTTTTATTTCCTACAATAAATATTTATTTTGCTAGTTACAAAAACAATATAATTATTTGTGCTGTGCGAAAGAAAAAAATGTGCAACAGTCCATCTACTATCTGATGTGTTTTTCATGTATTTACATCATCTATAAAATAGCTACCAAATGGTTGATTATTTACTAACAATAAGTATAAGTCAGTATATAATCGATAATTAATTTAAAGCGGCATGTTAGAATAATGGGGTATGCCAAAATATAATTATAATGTAATACCATGAATGTAAATTGCATAGCAGTAATATAGTACACGACATAGACGAGCCATTCAACATAGACAATTCCCCGAAATTAATTTCCATGAAATTACAAACTTCCAACGTCAAGTTGGCACTTATTTTAGAATAGTCGATTTTCGGTTTCCATGTTGCCCGCCTGTCTGTCAGTTTTCCCGCCAGCCACACGTCAGGGAAGTTGTACGTGTTGCTTATCAGCCCGAGCCAGGCGCTTTATAATCTCTCCATAGACAAAGTTATATTGTCTATTATCTATTAGGTATGTAGTAAGTACTTAAGGAAAAATACTAACGTTAAATTGTTTCAGTATTTTAAATTTTTATCTTGATTATATATATCGTAGGTGGCAATTCGTGAAAAAATGTCTTAAATTATAATGAAAGTTTTATGGAATATTTATTTTATATTGAATATGTAAATTAACATTCTTGATAAAAATAACTATTTGATTACAGACCTGCATTGAAATTTCAGAATTATTTCATACAGGGAAATGTATTAAATGCAACAATGCATAGGCATAAGACAATTCTTAATACCCGAGGAAATATTGCATATTTTAGGGTTATTATTATTATAATTGCTTCAGGGTTGATATTCTGTAACGATGTGCCGAAGATTAAAATGGTAATTCTACAAGTGTGAGAATAGCATACAAATAGCAGTTTAAATAAAACAATGGATGGCAAGTAACTGTTATTAACAAACGCCACTCCCGAAAATGTTATTTATACTATTATCTAGTTTCAATTTGGATAACACAACATGTCATTTCTACTGTCAAAATAAAATGTCATGATTTTAAATAATCACTTTCGAAGAAAATGTGCAACAAGAGAATTTATTGTCACGGTCTACCAACTGCAGATAAAATAAAGATAATACTTGTATGGTATAAACGAACAAATGTGAACGATGACTTTAGAATAAAAATTGGATTATCAGTGACAGTTAGTAAATGGAGATATTTTATGAAATAATAATTTTATAAGCGATTTATGGCGCTTGATGGAAAGAGAGTCGGTTAGTTAAAAATTTGCTATTTATGGTGGCATTGAAAACCGTTTTTTATTGATTTATACTGAGCAAAGCATACATCACGAGGTGAAAGTAATCCACGACGAGCTGTGAGACGTAAATCAAAAAATAGTTTACAAACAAAATAAGAAAGAACCTCTGTTTTCTGTATAGCATTGGTTGTTGCATTTTCAATACCGAGACTAAAACAAATGTGTATACATAATTCAATACAGAGCGTTTGTACAATGTACCCACCAAACAATTCGCTTTCAAGACTTTTTAAACCATATTCCACGCTTGAACATGTTTTGTGATCGCCCTGAACATTTTACGTTAAAACACTTACTAGGTTTGGAAATCGCACAGTCGATTATCTGCAATATAATTTTTACCATTAATTTTATTTCTCAACTGTAGTGTATTACTTTGTGTTGGTGGGAGGTAAATATGGGTCGCTTCAGTGGTCGTATGGATTAGGGTGAACAATTGTTTTACTATGTGAAAAGTCGTTAATCGTGTATCTTTTGTGGAATGAATCCTTATTTCGTGGCGGGAAATAAAAAACGTAGAATATTATTTGAAGACAATGGCAATGAAACAATTATTCAAAAAACGAATTATGCTTCCTTGAATGAATCGAACATAATAAATTAAATGTTGCCAGGAATAAATCAATTATAGTAATTAAAAATATTATACAGTATACTTAGATATGTACTATGAAGGACATTTTGAAGAATGTAAGTTGGTATTTAATATAATATCGATCACAAAATAGTTGTGAGCAATATTTTCAAATGGAAGTTATGTAACATGCGTGATAAAATACAAATTGTGAAATGAAGTAGTTGTCACATTATTTTTAAATAATAAAATAATTTGACATTTGTAGGCAGGCATGTATTCAGTGGCAACTGTACTTCAACTGTGCTGATAGAAAATAGCAGGAATGGTGGTAGTTCCAAGAAAAAAAAAATGTAGGTCTATTCTGGGAACCAAGTTTTATTTTCAGTGATAATAAGTGCTAACAATAATTACGTGTACAATAAATTGATTATGAAATGAAAAAAAACCGACTTTTTGAGCTGAGCCTAATAGAATGTACACTCATCCCTCGGTTTACGCGGTAGATACGTTCCAAGAGAAACCGCGTAAATCGAGACTTCATGCAACATATGCGTTTGCGTGACACGTGCCACAAAATATGTATGATTTTTTGAAAAAAATGTAGTTTTTCTAGCCGCGTAAAAGTGAAACCGAGTAAAACGGATACCGCGTAAATCGAGGGATGAGTGTATAGTAAAAAAGACACTGCTAACTGCCGACTAACACGTTGTTTTGTAGAACATTATTGCACGGTTGGGACAAATATTGGTCTTGCAATAAGTATCAAACAGTCTTACTTTAAAATATGTATATCGTCGCCAATATCGCAGGAACATGTATCTCAATTTTTCGGTTTATGAAGTATATTTTATTTTTTACAATATCTTGTATCATTGGAGAATTTTTGCATAAACATATGTGTGATTACATATATGATTGCAATAAATAAAAGTATACCTTACAAAGCGACTTAAACCATCAAATTGAGTTACGTGTTCTTGCAATATTGACGACGATATATATTATTATACTGTCTTGCTATTCGATCCATCACACCAATAAGTTTGTATTAAATTATAAATATTTTTTTCATTTCGCGATTGGTTTAAGGATTATTTACTGTTTCGTATTAATTTTAGAAAAATTTAATTTAGATGCTTCCTGTATTAAAACCTTAAAGTTTGTTTATCATTCAATCCAAACGATTATCAAAACTGTTTTCGCGGGGCCGTTTTGAAATGGCTGTTTTTCAAAGCTATTTTGTCGGGACACAAAAAACATAATACGATAATGCCGAACTGCATAATGATTTGATCTGAAGTATTTCTTAACACAGAGATGTTTCAACAGTGTTGAGCGAAACAAAAATTTAACAATGATCTGTCAATCGAAAACAATCGGAGAATTGTGAAATGAATTAATAACGCCGTGTTCGTTGCACATATTTTCGCATGCAATTGTTAGATTATGTAAGATTTTTAAATGTTATTAAAGGTTGCGGTTTAGCAGTTAAATTTTTTGACTCTTCGAGTATTACCACATTATATTTAAACGATAAGAAGCACGATAATAATATTGCATTAACATTTAAAGGCTAAAACAAAAAAAGTATATCAGTGATGCCACTCGAAAGCATCCTTTTTCGTAATTATTTTAGTGTTACCAGGCGGCTTTGTCCCCTGATTTCCATCGATCATTGCCAAAAATAAAATCTAATCTGTATGGAACTATATTCATCCTATCAATATTTATCTAATTACTAAGCATTATAAAATATTTTCTTTAAGTAATTATTAATCATTATTTTTATACTTAAATTATTACTTTTCCATTAAATCAGTTTGATGTCACCGCAAGTATAAACGATGAACTACTGAACAAACAATCGAACGCATTTAGTAAAATTGATTTCTTATTCATCACAGTATTTTTTTGGGTTAAATTGTGATGCTTTTATAATATATACACGCATGAAAGAGAAAGAGAGATAAAAAAAATATGTGTAGAGGGAGAAAATAGTCTTGACACATTTTTTCAAGGTCATAAATACAACATTATAAAAAAATATTTTGTGTAATATAGAACGATGTAGTTTTACACGGTGTCTCAAATTTTAGAAGTAGCGCTCTCTTATTTATAGTACCATAAAAGTGATTAAAAATATATTTTTAAATTGTTGTTTTATTAAAAGTAACAAAATAATTTCGACGAAATTTTCAGTTCGGTTTCAGAGAGGAGTAGTGAATCTATATCAATAGATATAAATATAGATTCAAAAAGAGTAAACAGAGAAGTGTTTGACGAAATTGTTCCACAAAAATAGATTTATCAATAAATAATGATAGAACTTGAAATGAAAGAAGTGTTTTAAGCTAAGCATATTCTATGACATGCCCTTTAAGATAAAAAGTACTGTCATAAAGCACCGTAAATATATCGATGATTTTCAAGGATCGGTTGCTTAAAATACTTGTAATTTTTAACCCGGTTACGGGACTCAAACCGGCCGATGCACGGTGGGCGTCGAAGCCAACAGACGGATGAAATAATATTCATTTCAGTAAATTAATTTTTATTATTTTACAGCTTTACAGTTTCGTGAGTTATAAATAAATTTAACACGGAATAACTTAATGTTGCGCATAAAATATACAATTTTTACCTTACATAGCATGTAAACAACAATTCAGATGTAAATTAAAATCGAATAAAAATTATAATAAATAATTCAAACCTACTCAAAAATGTTTACAGTGTAATAAATTCGTTACAATTTTGAAAAATAGGACGCTCTTGATGAGCTCAACATACTATTATATGGGTGTTAAAATACTGTTATCAAATGGTCCTATTTTTTTATATACTCGTGATATATATAAATTGGATTTATGTTTAGATTTATGATAAAATATCATGAAATTTACGATTAATATAATCATTAGGCTAAACATATTGAGTATGTATATATATTATGAAAAACATATTGACAGTATAGTTTAAAAATATTTATGCAAATAACATCTAAGCTACAAATTTTTATAGCAAAAAATATAGCTGAAAAATGACGCTCAAGATATTTCAAAAAATATATTATGTATGACGTGGGTTTTACCATTCAATATCTTCAGGCTGTACATGTATACATAGACGAACAACGTGAAATTACACACTGATTTATGCCAGAGACATGGAATTTTTCATATTTTTAATATATATTTAATATTTTAAATTATTATAAAATCAATTTCCATCAAGCACCATCAGTCGAAAATATTAACTATATATTTAATAATATGAAGGTGTCATTTGAGTTTTAACTCAGTAATTTAAAAAAATATGTTTTAATTATTTGTGTGTTTTGTGTTTATTCAAGTATATGTCATTTGATACAAATTCTTTTGTTTCATAAAAATTTAAAATCTCTGTAGTTAAATAATATCTTGCAAAAGTATTTCTAGCGCTGAAAAGATCGCATAATAAATGTATCAACGGTATCAATTAAAAGGCTTTAATATATTTGAGGAAGAATATTACAGTAATTCTCTACACCTGTTATGCATGCGTATACCGTGGTGTAAAATAAACGTAAGGCACTCGTAAAATGATGAGTTTCACAAGGGCAGCTTCCCAAGAGTGTTCCCGTTGGCGTGTACTAGACCAGCACAGACGAAATAAAATTCAAATTAAATGTACATAACGCGAGCAAAAAAAAAACAAAAAATGAAAATTTTGTGAAGGAAGTCACATTACGTGACCTAATAAAAACAAGAAGCTGTGTACCATATATATGAAAAAAATCGGAAATGGAGGAGGCACAGATTTTTTTTAATCAAAAAGAGGCCACGGTCCGAAAAAGGCTGAGAAACCCATGCATGTCGCCGAATAGTATAGTTGTTGTATTTTTTCTATTGTATCAAAAATGTTCATTGTATGTGTATTTTGTTGTGATAATTGTGTAGATTTTTAACTCTTACTGCTCGGCGGTGCATAGTGAGTGACCAGAACTTATATTTAATTTTATAATTTCGTATTAAATCTAGGACCGGCATGTACGTATACACATCAGTAGGCATTGATATTTTTGCAACGGCAGCGTCCATCAAACATTCTAATAATATCAATAAAAGAGGGTATATTCAAATCGGCTCAGTACAGTCATCAGTCAGTAAAGGGTATCTGCCTGGATATTTTTATTTTTGTATTTATACTTGACTTTTAATACATAGTAAAATGATATGATTGATTTTGCATAATTTTGATTTAAAATATATATTTACTGGATACTCGAGGGCCAGCGTCGTAGCTTTTGGGACAGTGAGGCAAAAGTTAAACGAATAAAAATGCTTATTTTGAGACTCCATTCCAGGATCAACAGCGTTAAGCTATTCAAAAGTATACACACTGTCCACTCAACCACAGCCAGAGTCTATATTTATTACTATACTTTTGTAAGTACAATAAGTAAGTTAAGTGGTCAATGGCCTTAATCTAATTAAATAGCACTACCTATCCACAATGACAATGACGAATTGGTTGATATCCCTCGTTTCTTTGATTCAATCCAATATGAGTTTTTTATGTGAATGACTGACCGATTGTCGCAACGACGCCCAGTCCATTATTAACAATCCTATCAACATGTATTTTGCAAGCGAATGAAATCATGTTTGGGCATTTGTTCGTGATTCGAGCATTAGTAAGTCATGTCTGCCAAATTCCGATGTAAATTCTCAATTATCATTTGATTCGTACATTATTCATCTCGACGTTTTGTTCGCAGAATACTATTACTCATATCATAGTATTCATTTTTTTTTAACATATCGAACGACATGGATTTTAAAGTCAAATCTATTGTAAATTTGAATGTGTAAACTTCCATATGGATTTACAAATTTGGACCAATTTTGAGTTGGTATTAATTAGTATTTGGGTACTAGGATAAACACTCGTTGGACAAAAGCTCCTTGAATTACTCCCTAAACAGTATTTATTATTATTACATAAAAAATCCTCATGAAAAAACTGCAGAAATACAGTAAGAATAAATAATCCAATATAATAGAATAACCTAACCCAACGTAACTTAACCCAACCTGATGGTTTGCTAGATAATATTTTTTATAAGCTTTTATTTATTTTTAAATATAAGGTTGTTGGTCATGTAGTTATTGATATGAAGTTAATGTTCGGATATTTTTTGTTTTTTTTTGGTAAGTATCAGTCGTATTGGTAGTTGATTGGTAAACGAAGGCGCTTCGGTGTTGGAGATCGTGAGTTAGAATACCAGAATTAAAAAAATCTGGTTTCCAAATGATTTAAGAGATTGGCCCAGTCAATTTTCGCGAAAAGATAGGATACGCCTTCACATAATGGTGATTGATACGCTCCGTATTCGGAATGTAAACGGTTTAACAAGTTGGTACACACGATATACCAACAGAATAGTTCTTCGAATATTGGGGTATCCTTAATCGACCGTTGGTAACTAACTATCAAACGTACAATTTTTAATACACCATATTATTTAAAAATCTTGACTTTTCAACATAAATTATTTGTTTATCTCCGAGTGGGCGAAGATAATGTCTCAAGAAATAAGGCCAAATAAGAGGAGCAAAAAAAAGTGACACAATAGGGTTATAATATGGGACTTCAGTCGAAGACTTCTTCTAGTTGTCTAAAATTGATGCTTTCAACTATTATATAATATGACAAGACAAACATTTAAGCGTGGGTATATTAAAGTTAAAGGATTCTTATCGTGGACAGGTCCTTGTAAGTAATATATTGAAGTAGGGAACGGACACGGTGGTCCCGAAACTTGGGAGCCAGTTACAAGTGGGCCCACGCCGCATCCAAATGTCAGAGTGTCATTTACTTCTTTTTTTTCGAGTATCAATAAAAAAGCCACTGACCGTTCGACTCCAGATTATCAATTATTTATTACTGAAATAATTGTTGCATTTTTAATTTTGCCCGAATGAAAAAATACTTTGCAAAATATATTTTCTAGATTTTTGTCACTTGTTGACCACTTTAGTTTCTCTAAGATCATACCTGTATATATGTAACTTTTTAATTATTGTGAAAGTACTTGTTCAGTGAGTCAATTTAAAGCCTCCGTTTGTTTCATGAAAGAGGACGTAACGAGTCCGTACCATTTTCACGTGATAAAAATGAAAACGCATACGCGAATTTAGCTCAAAAAAATGTTGTACCAATTCGATGTGGGTTTTTTATTTTAACGTTTATAATTATTTTGGTAGTGTTTTAAATATGTAATTTTACATGCGAAATTTGGTGAGTGTTTTAAAGTGTTACTATATTGTAGATATCGATTGTGGAAAGGGAAAAGGACGTAACCTACATAGAACAAACTTTATAGGAGGGACAAAAAACTGGTGTTTTATTCACTCGATATGATATTAATTTAATAAGTTATTCAAGAAAAACGAACAAAATTGACTTAGTGGAAGCCCTTTTCTAGCTGTAAATTTCACAGGGCATCTTTTTTCAAACTTAAATGCTAAAATAAGACACGAATTTGGATTTTTCACCAAATATCCATTTGATAGAACGTTTATTAAGCTATATACATTCTGACTGTCGAATAAAAGTCTTATGATATGAAAAAGGTTGTATCTAACCGAAAAAATTATACCATAGAAAAAGTTTTGGATATTTAATTTTATAAATAAAAAAGACATTATTTTACGTTAACTTCGTTGTCAATTATCAAATAATTTCTTTAAATTTCATTAAAAAAAATCATAACACGTGCTATTCTAAGATCAGAAGAAAATTATTAGAAAATACCTAGAAGCACAACATAAACACATTCAACAATTTATTAGTGAACAGATGTGTCATTGTATAAAATTAGTTTTTTAAAGATTGTGTTCAGTTTGAGCGATTATTAAAATAAGTAGCTTAAATTGAAAAAAAGTCACTGAGCTTTTAAGTAAGTGATTGTGTAAAGGTCAAAGGGTATATAATTAGTTTATTGAGAATAGTTTAAATTTGGAGAAGGGTTAAGAATGATTGAGGTAAAGCTAAAAGGCGAAGTCATTTGACAAATTTTGGGCGCGCTGTGTATTATAGAAAATATTTGTTAGGCACCGACACGATAATAATAAAAATACAAGGTGGTTATAAAAACATAGATTTTTAGTAAAATGAAAAGCTAGCAATATGATTTAAGTTGTTTCCGCGTCTGTAAATAAAGTCGACATATATATTTTTAAATAATCAGCAGCTTATAACGTTGATATACAGTAAAAAAACCCCGTATATTCTGTTAAAAAAAGTTCAATATATTAATATCCTGATCGGCTGCTGTTTGCAGCAAAATATTTATACAATGTGTATTATAACAACACTGCGACAAAAACACTGTTTGTTATACAATTAACGAATATTAATGTTGTTATTTTCATTGTAAGTATTTACGTTAGGCACTTGAAATTTAGTAAAATTTTATTTACAGTTAAACCTATTGGAAATATTTAAATTTCTTTCCGGATTGTTATTTTCCACTCGATTTTCGCCTTTTGGCTTCTTTTGTGTGTGTGTACATGGACGATGAAGTAAACAATTTTCAAACAGTTTTGAGGTTCAAATTCATTCCAACCAAGTATTATAAGTAGATAATAAATACTAATTATGCTATTAAATATGTGATGAAGCGGCTGTGTCAAATCTAATTCTACGTTTACTTTTCCAGGCGAAGCAATGTATGTCGATAGCTATTTCTCATTTTGGTTTTCATACTGTTAAAAGTACGAATATATTCCAAAAAAATATGTTTAAGTAGCATCTGTCATCTTCTTGGTATCTTTATGATAATACAACAACTGAAATTTAAATTCGTATTCGTAATTTAGTTTAATTCTTAACGAAACTTCTTTGAATAGTGTAAATAATATTGAAATAATTTAATTCTATAAATCAAAATGTTTATAAAATTAAAAGTGATCAATTCAGTAATAATGTTAATTATCAATTATTTTTTATTAATTGATTACATCCCACCCGGTGTATTTTATAATTCTGGGTAGATAGATATACTCAAGTCTTTTGTCATCCCATGATGATAAAGTTGGTGAGGGAATTAGTAGAGATGGAAAGGTCATCTCGTAGATAGAAGGTCATTATATTTTGTACAAGAGCCCTTAACCCACCCGACGGTGGTCTCCTTCAGTCATATTTAAATTTCGTTAATAGACTTGTGGAGTTTTGTGGGTGGCGATTCGAAATTAGGAGAAATATGCACGTAACATGATAATCCCCATGTTTACACACGTGAAATGATAATTATTATTTATTGAGTTTAAATTCTATCGATTATTTGTACGATTAAAAAAATATTCAAAAATAGTTGATTGTCATTCAATTGTTCAACTCATTTGCTAATTAGTTTCGCATTTCGAATATTTTTAGATCCTTACAAAGCTGTGAGATTTGAATCATTAACTTCGGGTACAGAAGTCTTAGAACTTGCCCACCAAAGAATTTATAAATACATATGTTGGATATACGTGCTGCAGATATCTCTGGATGCTTGTCTCCTCATTTGGCCGAAACACGAATGGCGGAAATTCGCGTATCCTGAAAAGCCATAGAGTACCCCATCCGTAGAACATATTTTACTCGATGCTAGCAACGCCTATAAGAATATATGGTAGGTGGTAGAGAGAAATTCAAAGGTATGGCTATAATACATTACACAAATAGAAAGGATATACATTAAGGACATTCAAAGGTGTAATTTTTAATAATGATTCTTGCTGTCAGAACTTTAACATTGACTGAACTTTAAAATTGATTTTAGATCATTGATACTAGTAGAATATCGCTCAAGACAAAACAATACCGCGTATACCACACAACAAATACCGTATTTTTAATATCTACATTACAAAATTTTAGTAGATTTAATAGTAACAGTAAATAAGTATGGCATTTGATGTAATACTAGTGATTTAAAGAGTTTTTTTTTTAAGTTTAGTAAAATTCGTGTTTTATGTTATACGAAGTATTGCTTTGTGATTGGCATGTATTTTTTTTTATACAAAGACGCAATTTTGATCCATTATCGTTCATGTTTTATATTGCATTATAAATATGTACTCACATTTACGTATGTATTAATGGTTGAGGACCACGGGGAGAAATAAATCAACGTGGTGACTTACCTGCAAATGAGAAAAGTAATGTTATAAAACGAGTTGTATTTAATGAGGCAGAGATGAGGAAAAAAAGATAGTGTAAAGATGAACAAATCGTTTATAGCTTCGATAATGGTAAGTTGTAAAATAAAAACGTGAACACGTTAAAAAATACGACATTTAAAGAAGGCATTTTACAAAGAAACATTTTAACACTTAATATCTTAATTACCTTGTCATCTACAAAAAGGTATACATACAAATAAACACGTATTTATTTTGAACAGCTAAAAGAACCAACACATGAGCGAACAACTGCGAATAACTTTAAACGTTCACTTTACATATTATAATAACCTGCATCATATTGAATGTATACGTATATGCAGTTTGCCGCCACGATTCGTTCACTGGAGAATATAGACGCTACATAGCGCTTGCAGGATTCTTTATCAACCGTCAGTCAGTTTGCAATCTCCTAAACCGTTCCAGAATCCTCTTATTACGCTGAAAACATCCTGTGATCTGTGAAGAGTACCTGACGGTTTTCCAGGATGTCAAATTTCCAACGGTTGGAAGAGAAAAGAAGCAAGATTCAGGCAAGACATCAAAATTATCGAGCGAATAAAACTCGAACTGATTAATAAAGCTCGAACTGATTAGTAAAGCATTTTGACATTAGTCACCAATGTTGATGTTTCCGCTATAAGGTTTTTGGTAATCAGTAGACATTGTTTTATTTTATTATTAAGTTAGGTTGGTAAAAAACAAATTGTGTCAGACAGCAAATGATGTCATCGTTACGTGACAATACATAATTAATAGCGCATGGATAATGCTGTCGATAAAGAAGATTTCTGCATTTAAAAAAGATACCCTTTCCGGTGCATTATACAGTAAGACCGAGAAGTAAATAAATAACAACAATAAAGGCAATTCAAATTGAAGTACGCAATGTGCAACGGTGTTTTTCATTGTTGCAACATTATGCAAGAGAATCACGTGGGAGCTCATCCGCTCGACGGGTCTGAAAGAAAACAACCGACCATAATATGAAAGAAACCAGTTTAAAAAATAATTTATATTATTATTTAACTCGTTTAAGTCGTGATTTAGTTACAGCATCCACAAACGCCTCGATATTTATTATAATGAAAATAAACACCTGTTATAAATTAATTGATTAATTAAATAATATTACCGTTTCATCGCTGTAATTATAGTGTATTTTTGTATTTTGTATGGTTAACTCTTTAACTCCCGATGTATATGATCTTGTCCTGTACGCCGGAGATTTTCGAGATATTAAAACATGCAAGAAAAATAATTTGACTTACAAAATTTGAGACTCACAGATGTTTGGTGTGACCTCGCATCATATGTGTCATGCATATGCATTAATGAATTAATGAGTTTATGTCAAAAGCATTTTTCAGATCTGGAATATTATACGTTTAGTGATAGAAATCGTCACGACTCACGGGTAGGTCGTTGGCGTACAAGGAACGTTATTGTCCGACTCACCGGTGCGTCGCTGGCGTGCATGCGGTTAAAGAATGAAGATTATAATGTTTAACCTCTTGGCTGCTTGCTAAGCATCGATATATTGTCGATATATCTAAATATTGAGCTAAAAAAAGAAACTTACAATTTTGTAAACAATATTTGGGGAGTCGTTCAGGCATTTAAGGGGCGGTAGATTAAAGTGCATGCGTTCTGTCAGTGCTGCTCTACGGTTGTGAAACGTGGCATCCAACAAAGGCCCAAAACAGCCGTATTCTGAGCTTTGAGAACAGGTGTTTGCGGCGGATTCTGGACGTTCCAAATGAGAAGTTAAGAGAACGGACCATGCAGCCACTTATCACTGATAAAGTGAAGCTGCGACGCCGGGCCTGGCTCGTCTAGATATTGCAGATGCCTCAAGAGAGTCTGAATCTGACCGGCGTATTATTTAAGCCGACCGGTCGTCGCTGTCCCGGAAGGCCGCTCAATATACTATTGTATTTATAGAATGTATTCGGCGGAGTTACGGGATGCAGGTATACGCAAAAAATACTGGCGGACCACAGGGATTCTTGGAGGCGGCACGTAGTGTCCATATGCTCCACTTATGGAGTGAACATGGAAAAAGAAGATAAAGCTTCAACCGAGAAAGGGGCAATGAGATTTTTTTTCCGAAAAGGAGGCGGTAGGCCAAAAAAGATTGCGAGCCGATGATATAAACGAAGTTATTTTTTAATGGTTTAATAAGCAGTGTATTAGTTCTACAAAATAGAATAATGTTTATTTTACTTATCTCTAATGTGTTTAACAGTCTTGTATAATAGGCGATATATAGAATGGAGGAATTTTGCGAAATCAATGGATTACCATGAGCCAATAGTATTTAAATAAACGATGCAGGTCAAAGTTTTAGTGTAAGAACACTTACATAGTTGTACGATACATATTTATATATAACACATAGTACTATGACACAAATGTGTGTTAATATTATTTAATATGTATATTGAATGAAGTTGTGTGTGTACTTAATAATAATATATACCAACACAAAATTAGCACTGAATTAAAGATTGAATGGTGCGGGGTTATCAACTAATTTGAGAAACAAATCGTAACTTGTGTTAAAAAAATAGTCATTCAAAATTTTGAAATAATTGTCAATGTCAAGTTATAATATATTCCATGTGAATGAGAGTGACTTTAAACGGGTGTTATTTCATAAATTCTCAAATGAACTTTATTCAACTGGGTATAATACGTCTTGGTATCAGAGATTTTTTTATATAATTGATTCGTTACTTTTAACGTATTTCGTTAAGCTACGAAGCTCTATTTTAGATCGGCGTATTTTAAAGCTTCATTTTTATTAATATTAATTGAAAAATAAGGAAATCAATATTGAAAACCGTGGAATAAAATTCGAATTTGATTATGAATATTTACGAAAAACAACCAGATGAAAGTTTATTTTTGAATATGTTTTCGAAGATATTTTCTCTTTAAGGTGCCCTAGGATTTGGGATAGTTGGTAACCCTGTTTATTAGTATCGCAAGATTTTGAAATGGCAGTGAGTAAGTATGCAAATATACTCTTCTACAAGGCCAAACTAACCCAACTGAAAGTAGCGTGGGATGATTCGTCTATGACTTGAATAGGTAATAAATGTATGCGAGTTTATTTGATCTCATAGGTTGCAGATAATCAATTAAAATCTTGCACATATAATGTATAATTTAAGCCATATTACGACAAAATAAGTCGGCAAAATAGACAACGTATTTCATTTTAAAGTTTCTGTTAACAGACGTATTACATGCAGAAATAAACACGGGAGTAACATTTTTGAACTAGATATAATGATTATTAAAAAATGAAGCCAGATTTCATGACTCATAGAGTATACGATTGAGTTAGTCACATGTAACAATAAATTCATGCTTGTTGAATATTAGCCTGGTCACTCTAATGTAAGTTTATTTAGTATTGTAATGACTATTATAATGATGAAATCATGTGACTGTATGCAAACTTTTAAAATGTTAACTAAATATCCGATTGGTGCATCGAATGGCTCATTACTAATAATTGCGAAAGATATGTATATAAAGACAAGTCTTCGCTTTGTAAAAATTCACATGATTGGCATTAATTTTGAAAATGATTAAAAAAAATATACATCCACAAAAATTGAACTAACATCTGAAGCCTTAAGCAAGCGTAATAAAATTATAATTACTACCAAGTAAGCGCCGAATTATTCGAAATATTTTGTTGGATTGCTGAAAAAGTGTAGTAATTTATAAAGTTCAGGCATAACGGCATAAAAATATATAACAGCTGAATCCAACAAAAACCTGAAAATGTCGAAACATCAATTGAACTAAATTGAATCATCTGAACACATCATCGATTGTAAAAAAAGTAAACATTCCATACAATTAAAATTTTATTACTCAATTACTTGTAAGCCACATAATACAACCAATCAACGCAGCGTGGTAAAAATGCCACAGGTCGGAATTGAAGCCAAGACTTCCGCAAACACGAACCTAATCCACAATAAATATTCGCTACAGCCTTGACACGGCAACATTAACATACTATGGGAAAATTTTTATCAATGCTGTATTTTTATGACTTGCGAATCTCAACTATTTTATTATTACTTCATGTGTTTATTTTATTTCGTTGTTGGCAAGTTATTGGATATTTTTTTATCACTTCCGCCCAACAAAGCGCACAAAGTTATACACAAATTATGTATTTTGTATTGAATTTTTTACAATAATTGAATTTGGTCCGCTTTTTTACATAGGTGTATGCAATCTTTAACTATAAAATAACATCGTTTCAACGCGTATTCTCTGGGTTTAAAGTAAGAAACACTTCTAACTAGACAGCAGCTATTTCGGGATTACCAAATATACTACGATTTATACAATGCGAGTGGGTTTCATTCGTGTAAATAAACGCCTCCGTGGCCGAGTTGATAAGCGCGTACGCTTGTAAATCGTTCGGCATCTGAGAGCGTGGGCGAAAATCCCGTAGCTGCAAAAAATTTACAAAATACGACGAACACAGATGCTAGATGGGTTGAGCGATCGTCTATTAACCAATCCTCGTAAAAACGATCCTGACAGTATAGATCTTGATATTGTGGAGATACTTACGCCCTTTATTTAACAGGAGCACATTTTTCATTCTTCATTTTTCGGAAGTCTGGTGATCAATAACTTTATCAGATTATTGAAATGATTTGTTAATATTTCTATTTATGATTCAAAAGCTTTTCTAACATACGAAATTTCTATTACATCCTGTTTTTACATTTTTTTTCGATACTTGGCTGTATCCAATATTTTAAGTCTCTAGTTGATGATGTTAAGAGTTGAAAGTAAGACAGTTCACCTAGAAATGGCAGTCTAAATGACATGAGAATCTCACGTTGCTGATAATTACAGTTTGAGAGAAAATTTGTGACCTACAGACATACATATATCGTCTCCCCGTAGGTTAGCTTTATGCTCATAGCAATCCGGGAAATGCAAGCTCGATTCCCACATATGTCGGATTTAAAAATATACAAAAGTGCAGGACTGGATGCCCGTTGGGTTGAGTAATTGTCCGACACAAACAGTGAAAACTAATCTGTCCCTCCACTTTCGGAGTGAATATCTTCACACTTATCACACTGTAGACCTATCTGCTCCAATTTAGGAGCCAACATGGTGTAACAATAAATATGGAAATGAGCACTGAAGACGTGCATTAATATGACCGAAACATTATATCTAACCAACGAGATCAAAGAAACTAAAAATCACGTTCGTTACACCATGGTATACGCATAACGGGTGGGGACACGTGGCGGATGGTGGAGTAGAAAACAACTATGTTTTCAATGCGTAAAAATAGTAGAAAAATAATATGATTATAATCATGAAAATCGATAGATATCTCAATCTATTAACATCTACGATCAATGCTGAAAATGATTGAAAAATGGATCGTAAAAAGAATGCAATATGCACAAAAAGAATAAATTTATACGTGTTTTGTGGAGAAAATAATGGCTAGATCGACTTCAGTTATGCTAATAATTCGGCTGACAAGTTTTCACGTGATTTCGAAACGTTTCGATAAACGTAAGTGTTATTCATTTAACGGGTGACTGGTAGCGCCAAAATTCTCATCCGCTATATTTTCTGTAACAAAGGTCGATTTCCCAGAACTAATGCTTTGTTTTTTTTTCAATAAATAATAAAAAATACACGCCACTGGAATTTTTAAAACGAATTCGACAGTAATCGGTCGATTGATAGTAACTAGGTACTATCATTTAAAGCAATTTAAGTTTCGTTTATTATTTTATTATAATAAATATGGAACATATAGACTTTTACAATGTGAAGACTTACGTATCTTGAGATATAAGATTAAGGATTGTTGTACAGAAAATTGCTTAACCAATTAGGTATACAGTGTGACGTATCGATGACTTAATTTGCAAACCAGCTAACTGTTGCTAAAGAGTTGGTTGGTATGTGCAAGTGATTTTGCGTAAATCAAAAGTATGTGAATTTTGTACGTTCTGTATGTGAAAATTACAGCTGAATAAATAACCATGGGTGGAATTGACTGCTTTGTAGATAAAGCCATCGATACTCGTTTCCTTTCTAATGCAACTGCAAGATTTGAACCTGTGATCACACAAGTTTTGATGAGTATTTATCAAGATGGGTTGATTTGAAATCAATATATAAGTAAAACAAAAGCTTAAAATGTATATGTATTATATATATAGGTATATGTAATACACAGCTTGCTTTGATCACAAAAAAATAACACATATTATGAATAATAAATATTTTCGACTGATTGTGTTTGATGGAAATTGATTTATAATACATACTACCAATAAATCCTATAGTAAATTCGCTCACCGCCCACATATAATGTAGCCTGAAGATGCTGAAAGGCGAAACCCGGGTCGCTAACAGTGATCTCGCATATGGAAGTTATGAAATTGAGAGTTTTTAATGCTGTTGTCAATTATATAGGGTAAAATACGAATCATAAATATGGGTATAACTGGAAATAAATGGTGGAAAAATGTTAATAAAAATTACGGATTTGTGTAAATGAAACCATCCTCGACTTAGTCTATAATATGACACGATATTTGGTGGCAGGTTTTGGTTTTTCTTTAATTGGAATTGGAATTGGCGAACGCTGGAAGACAAAAAGATAATGGGATTGTAATGTCAGAAAGAAGAAGAAAATGAGCTTTGTTTCATTACGTAAAACAATATATAGTTACTGGATTATTTGCAAAACAATTAAATCTGGGTTGCTGTCGTTAAATATAAACAAAGAGAATTATTTACAGCGTAGTAAAAACGACACGTGATTTGTTTCCACTCAGCGTTAAACTATCAACTTTTAACGCAGTTTACGTGTAATAATTTTATTACTGAATAGGTCAAAATTGATACAACAACAAAATACTGTAGCATGGAAAAGCGGTTAACTATTCTGCAATGCGACGGAAATTTGTGTCTTTGTGACACATGAATTTTTTATCTGAAAGATTTCAATTTGTTTCAATATTTAATTATTTCCGTAGAAAATTTAGTAGTAAATAGATTCTAAATTATTCTATTATAAACAAAAATAGTGCCATACTCTGTCAAAGACACACTAGATAGGCTATTAACTCGTTGACTGTTACTTTGTAAACCTTATTTAAAATTGAGAATATAATAATATATTTATATTTTTTATACCATGTCCGTTCCCAAAGTGGCGCATATGGATCTACACAGTGTGAGGATATCCACTCCAAAAGTGAAGTATATGGATCTCCGCAATTTGAAGACGTCTTGACAGATTATTTTTCACGAGAATTGTTTTTCAGACGATTGCTCAAGCCAATGGGTATCCAGTCTTGCATTTTAGGATTTTGAAATCCGACAAGTGGGTAATTGAACCCACATTTCCCGGATTGCTAGGTACGCACGCTACCAATTATGCTACTGGAGAGACAATAACAAAGCAAATGTTGTAAAAGTAAGAGTAAAAAAAGAAAAAACAAAGAGAGAATTCGAAAAAAAAGAAAGAAGGAGAATTTACTAAAAATATGAGACAAATCGTAATTATAAACAGCATCCATGTCAACATTCTCTCTTACTCAGGTGGAAAATATCAACAACCGAGTCAATTTCGTCAAATATTGAAATTGCTCTCTGTATTTGCCCCACTACTGGCAGGTGAGTCTGCACTTTGAAATAAATAAGTAAAAAACAGCTTACGTTCTCGATTTCTTATGTAGTTATCAAGGAAAGGCATGAATATATTATATTACCCAGTGTGTCAGAATTTTTAGACCATTTATAAATCGAATATGATTTATTAATTGTCGGACAGATAATTCTCGTGAACAATAATCTGTCAAGACGTCTTCAAATTGCGGAGATCCATATACTCTTTCGGAGTGGATATCTTCACACTGTGTAGATCCATATGCTTCATGTTGGTAGCAAACATGGTTTATATAATATACATAACCAACTAAAATAGTGTCGAACGTTTATTTTGCTTGATAATTAAGTGCTTATTCTGATGTCATTTATGTGTTACATTTACAGAGAAAGTGCTTTTCATGTCGTTATGTTGTTTACCTGGTTCTAAGATCAGCTGTTTTTTACAGGAAAAAACTTACGTGTCGAGCTAAACACGTAAGTATAATATTTTCCAGGAAGGAAGTGATTAGCCAAAGCACGACGCCATTACTGCAAAAAGCGACAACGTAACATGTGGCGAAATTCGCATTTAATATGACATTTGGTTTCTTTATAAGACTTTATTTAACAATTACCGATTCGAATACGTAACAACTGAATTTGAACAACTGGAGATTTATTTTGATTGATATTATATCTCATTCACACATATTAGTTATTAGCCAGTGAGACGAGAAATTGTGTATACATAAGAACGAAATGAAAACATATTTACCCACACATGTTTCTTTAGTAAGTTTAGAAATTAATGCAAAAAATACTTTAGTGCTCGTGATTCTGTGATGATGATTATAATGAATACTATGGTTACGAATGTTATGCCCTCCGTAAACTCTTCGATATTTGACAATCTATGCTTTAGAGTTAGAGTATGAATTAATGAAATGTTTTATAAGTCAATTACCCATATATATATAGTAAAGTATAGCTGATAATTATATCATATTTGAAATTCTATGTTGAATTACCGTGGATAAATTCTAAAGATCAATAGGACAGTGGTAAGATACAAGTCAAAGGTTCTGTTGCTTACAACCTTCATTTATATAGGTTACATTGTTCAAATTGTTTGTTTAATGACTCATTAAAACAAAGAATTTAATGTTTCAATTCATACGTGTTTTTGTGAAAATACTATATTTATCGGAACAAATTGCCAGTTTTCTCACAAAAAATTAATCTAAAATATTTTTTTTTCAAATGAAATTTCTATAATCTATATACAATTATTTATGTCGAAGACTGTTTGTTATTAAATACGTCAACCTGCCGGACAGCCGTTTTTAAGCATAAATTTTTCTTTGAAAATATCCACTCTGAATGTGAGGCATACGGATTATCGAAATTTGAAAACTTATCTTAACCAATTATGTTTTTATCAGCAAATTGCTTAAACTTCTGATGTTGAAAGACCGCACTCAATATAACCTAACAATGAATGAAACCATTAAATAATTAATATTTTCGACTGATGTGCTTGATGGAAATTGATTTTAAATTCTAAATTATTTAAAACTGGTAAATTTCCATATGGAAGTTTACCAGTTTTAAATAATTTAGAATTTGAAACCATTAAAGCTTAGATTCAGTCAAAAGGCCGCACTTGAGGACCCAAAAGGCCACACGTTCACTAACCTTGGTTTAACCCATTGTTTATTTGGTACTGCATGTTTGAATAAAAAAACCTTATGAAATTACGGGATTTGAAACTGTTACCTCTGACACTGAAGCGCATGCATTTACGTATGATCGATCGAGGTAAGGTGCTATATTTGAATATAAATTTCATGTTTAGTCATGTGTTCTGAGACTTTGGGATTGGAGCCCGCTACCAACCGTCAGAACTCACTCAGACGCAAAAAATAACGGATAGAACATTTTATAGACATAAGTTTATAATATGCATTTATTTATAGATATACGAGGATTTAGACAAAACATTCATACCGATAACATAAACATACCAAATCAAAATTGTTATTTACACGTTAGGATATTTTTACGTTTTATAAAACATGCATCTAGAAAAAGCTTGTAGCGAAAAAATACGAAAAATATCGAGATTTTTTTTACAATAACTCGATAAGCTGTCGAAATATTCGTTCGCTTTTTCGAAAGCTCATCGTAATTCCATTATTATTGATTTTGTGCGGGATGTATTCGCATTGACAGTCTATATTATTATTTCGATATTACAATATTTCTTTAGAACATAAACTTTTACAGGAAAACACTCGTATAAGCCAAAGGGTTTTAATCATATAGTATTGTCAAGCTTTCTAACGTACTGCCCATTATTGATACTATAGTAATTTTTTTGTAAGTACGCTGGTTCGGTAGATATACATTAGGATAAAAACGTTAAAGTTGGTACATTATCATTGCTAGTCAGCACTTGAATCCGTATGACAGTATATTATAGAATTGATAAAACTATTTCAGAGTTATATTTTAGTCTTTTTCTTTAGAAGTCTCGATATAAAGCGTCTCAGTAAAATATATAAGAATTTATTTAGATTATTTATTCATCCGTTAGAATTGAAGAAAGATCATTTATATATCAGTTTGCCGTTTTCTTTATATTGCTCTTTCATGCCAATTGAGATAAATCTACTGTTTGTATAGTAGAGCTGTGATCCGAATTTTAGTGTACGAGGCTTCTTTAAATGTCTGGCAGAAGCGGTGGAACGCCTCCAGTAAGGGCAGGCAAACGTATTTGTTTTTTCCAAACCTAAAGTGGCGCATG
>JAGVSQ010001300.1:0-30239 GCA_022683975.1 Rhyacophila evoluta | reverse complement strand
GCACCGCCAGTTTTTCTCATGATCAAAAGTGCACCGCGACTTTGAAAAGGTTAAGGGCCACTGGTTTAATACATGTTTAGAGCCTTTATGTTTGTTGAGAAGAGATAATGGTTATTCTATTGAATTTGGAAAAAATAATATATAACACACTTGAGAATGGATCTTAGTGGTCTTATAAAACTAATAAACGAATATTATACCATACGCTTTTCAAATTTTATAAAAAAAAACTCTAAAAAGTCTATTAAGTCAGTATCAATTGAGTATCGGTTATAGATATTATGTATGTAAATAAATAAAGCTATTGATATAAACGAATATTTAGGAGTAATGATTTTTTTAAACATAAATAACATTTGAAAACGGCCTTAGCAGGTGAAACTCTAAATATAAGAATCGATACTTAATTCCCTTAATTTATAGTTTTGAGTCTTTAACTATGTTTTTTATTATTTTCCTAATATATTTATTTATCGTGGTTATGAATTTACAAATTCGCCACTGGATATGTTAGGCGAATTAAAATAAAATAAAAAAAAACTGTTTGATTCGTAGCGGCGGCCACGTGACCTTGTAATGGCAGCACAGAATGATTATAATATTTGCCAACAATGAACAAGAATCGAGAGAAAAAAGGAAACAAAAAAATAGAAACTCAAATGCATTCCAGGGCCGTTTTTTAAGTACAAACAACAACTTCGAACGAATCGAATGAAAATGTTCGATTTTTATGCTACACCGTGCACGTACGTATTTAGCAACGTATTGTTAAACCAACGAGGTTCACTTGTTTCCCAAACAATCTTTGCACACTGCCAAAGGTGTACAAATTAAAATATAAACATAATCGATTTCAATTTATTATATTATACAATTTATTAGCACTTAAAAAATGACCCGCTGCTACAATGTCTCAGTAGTAACCCATTTTTTCTAAAACACACAGTTTAGAAAGCTTATAAACGCTGCAATAATATAACGTACAAATACTATTAACAGGTTTCCACATAATTATTCTACTGTATTATATTCGCCACGAAAAATATAGTGACATTTTTATAGTTTATATAAGTACCTACATTCGTACATATGCTTATATTATGTACACTTGTGTATGTGTGTGTTCGTGTATTGACCCTGATATATCTACATATCATCATCAGTGGCGTAGCTACCGTGGATCAGTTGCTCCAGGTGCACGAATCATGGAGGGCGCAAAATAAAAAATGATAACACGGAAGTTTTACAACACAATATTACTACGCGCGAGATGAAAAAAAATAAGAAATTAGGAAATTGGGAGTTCTCCGATTCATAACGCATTATGATCTCGATCAAAAATCTAAAAGTTGCAAATGTGTTATATTTAACATAGACAAAAAAATCACCAGAAACAAAGGGGAGCAGCATTTTACTTGCTCCAAGGCGCTGAATATATAGCTAGCCCACTGATTCTGTCTTAACTGGCTTTATTCCTTTCGACCTTAAACATTGGTCTGTCACATACTTCTCCATGACTTACCTACAGTAACAGTTTGTAAATTAAACGGTTTCTGGGCTACCGTTGAGGATGTTATTTTATCCTTTATGTGCCACTGAGAGACCTAATTAAAAATATCTCGTCTCTGAGCTATATACCCTGTCCCCAACTGAAAGAAAGTTTTACGGCGTTCTTAATTGAAAGATGGACACGTCAAAATAAAGATTAACTCTTTAGAATCATATGAATGATGTGCAAGCTTACGCTGACAAAAATGTGATTAATATTGATGTATAATAATATAAATTGACGTTGGTATGGTATGGAAATTGTAGTAGAATTGCCTAAAACTCTTATAAGATTCAGTGTTTGCAATTCGGTTGTAGAAAATTACTTCTAAATTGTATCAATTTTGTTCAATTGCATAACATTTTACATTTAAATCAAACAAACATACATGTACCTGTGGACACAGGTATTTAAATAACTCGAAGCATGAATACATATACAATACAGGTTTTCCTCGACTTACGACGGAGATTCTTTCCTACACCTCTGTCGTAAGATGAATGTCATACAAAACTTAATTACATATTATATAATCGTCGCTTAACAATTACGCAAATAATTATTTATTTTTATAAAAATACACGATAAAAAAAATTGATAAATATTCATTACCCAACATATATTTTTTCTATATTCTACGGAATAAATAAACAGTTATTTTGCAGAATTTTGCATATGTTATGAAACGCTGGTCTAATGAAGACAGCCATTCATGAAAGGTAGTCGAAAGTTTTCCATTATTCAGTAATTTACTTTTGAGAAATAGTTTGAATGTTCTCTCTCGAATCGTCGTAAGTCGAACCGTCATAAGTAGAGGGCTACCTTTATTTACTTTGATTTCATAATGTTATAAAAAATGATTATTTCCGTTTTAAGTCTTTTTTTCAGCACGAGCCCTCAAAATAGATGTATTGGTTACGTGTAACTAAAATTCCACAGCGTTGTTTTTATATACATTTCACTCGGTAGTCATGTATCTTACATAAATGTCACCAGAGAATTTAAAATTGCTGAATGAACAGTGGCGGGCTTTTAAGTGGCGGAAAATTAGGGGTGTGCTGCTCCAGAAAATGTTTAACCTTTGTTTTAAAATTGTGTAAAAGGAAACAAACATGTGTAAAAAGAAAAAATATTCGGAAACTTTATAAAATCCTTAATGAATAAAATAGAATAGCTGGAAGCAGGATAATAATCTAATTCTACACATCATCACATTCAACAATGTGGTACATGGTTTTTAACCACAACACACGCGGAGTAAAAAAACTACCTTCCACCAGGGAGCGACAGTGCTCTCTGTCCATCGCAGCCTCGCGTGCAGCTTCATATGTGTGCGTGCGCACAAAATTCAAACATCACGCCGCTGGAACTGTGAAGCGCACAGTTCCATACAAATATTGTTGTATCTTTTTCATAAACTGCGAGTTGGCTACTGACATTAACCTCAACGATTATACGAGTACATTGTACAAATATAAAGAAAGCATTAAAGAAAAATGACTCATTATATTAAATGTTATCGATAATATCAAGTGGAAATAGGGGGTGGTGCGGTTCAAAAATGCTTATACGCGAGCTGCCACTGCGAATGAGGCATACACTTATATATGTATTGTAGTACTATAATATGTAATGTAATATACCGTGATTATCGCGTATCGTGATCCGTTTATTTTTACCCTTATTATCTTCAGTACAGTACAAGTCATAAAAACAAATATTTTACATTATTGATATTTCTTTTGAATAAATATTTCATATTAATTTAAGTATTTGAGTAAATTTGGTGTTGGTAAATATTTATTCCATTATGTAATAATTATAAAATTAAGGGCCATAAGGGTATTAAGTGAGTGCCGTTTACATATTGTCGCACAACACCGACTGCGTGTCATTGACCGTCAAAAAAAGTTGACAAAATATCTGTCAACTTAATCTTACAATTTACAGCAGCTCGTTACGAATATAATATTTTTTTATTGTTTATTAAATATAATCTTCTGAAGGTCAAGATCCAGCTACTATCAATTAGCTATGAAATTTGTTTTATTGTGAAATTACTATAGAGAATTAGACCGACTGACATACACATTGAGCGAAATATAATACCTACGATGACATTTTTACGCATTTTTCTTGATATATATTTTTGTATGCTAGGTATAAATTAATGGGATTTTTTTTAAAATTGCAGCTTCCAGTCATAGAACATATTTTGATTATACTTCATGGTTTTTAACTGAAATAACACGGTGATACATCCCCCATTTTTTAAAATTTAATACCAGTGAGCCCACAATTTTGAAAATAAATATTATAAATGAAAGAGATGTTGTACCAAATGCGCGTAAATGGGTTCGTCTATTAATTGTTTGATGGTGACTAATCTTTGTTACGATTTATTTTTTAATTTAATTTTTCGTAAAATTAAAATACAAACAATTTTTTTTTTTATTTTTGATATCCATTGATTTTTATACACGAAAACCTACCCACTGTTAACATTTTATTTTAGTATACTTTTTTACACGGTATTACGTGAACGTATCCACCGTGCAAATATAGAGTCCAATGTATATCGATATCCGTATTATCACATTGTATCAAGCTTAGTAAATTCTTCTAAAAAAATATCGTGAATTGTACAACTTCGTTTGAATAGGAAGTAAATTCGTGTAGTATTATTAAATTTAAGTAAAAAAAACATTCAATAAACTTATAGATACCTAAATCAATTTTTGGTGTGTGTATTATGCAGGTCTTGCCAAAATTGTTATTGGAAGCAATATAATAAAATACTTATTAATATGATAAACGTATTTTAAAGTGTTTATTGAAACGGGACATGTCATTTTTTACAAAAACAATGCGACGGTCGGAAAAAGGAAAACGGTACGGTTCCGTTCAGAACTCTAAATTTATGGTCATCATAATCTAAAATGGATAAAAAACTTTTTTTTAAATAATTACATAACATAAACAGATTTGTTGGTGTCATAATTGAGATAACTGTGGATGTAGATTTATTTATTTTTTCAATTGATTTTCTCCGTACACCATTCGCCTATCTGAATTGCTAATTTGTCAACAGAGAAAGTAAATTAAATGTTCTTGCAGATTATTTTTATTATTAAAAGGAAGTAATGAAAAAGTAACGCAACGGTTACATCTTCATTTCTTTGAAATTTAAGAAATAATATCCTGTAATCTCACTTTAATCACAACTGTCGCTTCGGTGGTCAAATAGATGAACATTCGCATTTATGAATTGCTCGGCGACGGAAATCGCAGGTTTGAGCTGTATAGCCAGATATAAATATCAAATTATTGTTTGATGTTTATTTGAACCCAATAAATGGACGCCAAATGTGTAAAAATATAAATTATTACATTGAGAATAGAGAACATAAAGAAGTTTAAATAAATTTTCTAATCACCAGATACCTAGTGACTACTGTACAAAACATGTTGTCTGAAAAGTCTTATGTAAGTAAATTCACGATTTTGTATCCTGGCGAAATGTAGCTCGCGACTCGCGGGTTGGACATTCATGTTTTAAACATTCTGTTTACACCGAAGGACATGCCGTTTTGTCAGGTTACCTACAGGTTGAACATGGATTATATAATAAATTATACATAATATTATTGGTGGAAAGGTATTTATGTGGCTTACGTGCTACGTAACACCTGTCAATCATTATGATTATAATATATAATATCAAGGCCAAATGACAATTTTCTGTCGTTCGAATAGTGACTACTACGTGACTTCAGTTATAAATCGGACTTCATAATTCTTTATTAAAAATATATATTTATTTCACACATGCATACATGAAGGTACGCCCAGAAACAAATCCAGACAGAAATAGTCGGCATTTACTTGATATAACAGCATTTTACAACGTTGGGATAATTATATAAGACCAAATATCTGTAAGAGAATATATTAATAGACAATAATCGTAATGTTATAAAAATTATATGGCTAGTCAAAGCCGAGCCGTGCTTGCGTGCAGATTGTGCATCGCACAAGGGCGCATGGATGTGATGGGCGTCTTTTGGTAAATCCATCAGTATTTTCTACGTGAATAATATTAAATATATATGCATAATTTACATTACAAGTATATTATAAAATATATATAGAAAAGGAATAGAAAGTTAAGCGTGTATATGTCACAATTCGATATATTTTTCAATTAGTAATTTATTTTTCTGTATATTTTTATTATATGATTATGATATGATGATTATTTTTAAAATAACTTGGCTAGTTAATATCAAAATAGAGAACGCGCAAACACTATCATTCAATCAACACACATTATATAATATATAAAAAAATGGATTTTTGAAAATAGTGTGTCTTACAAATAATATCGATAGTTGCTATATGATTAACCCTAGATAGGTAATGCGACAATGCACAAACGAAATTTCGGTATTATTTAATATTGAACAGGAATTGTTTAGTTCCAAAATTGCTCATTATTTTGAGTGTATTGCGATGTAAGTCCTAGCACTGACGAGAGGATGCGCATAATGTAATAATGTATCACACAAATTGTGAATTAGATGTGACCTTGCACTGCTGCCTAACTCTTCTGACCCGATATAGATAGATAAGTCTCGTTATTTCTCAAATCAAGATAAATACAAGTTAAGATAATGTAGCTTTTTCGCGTTGACGAGCTTAGAATAAACATTTATGTCAAAGGTCATTTTAATTTGCATTTTTAGATATTTTTTGATTACTGGTTCGCGTATGTTATATTTTAATTTTTAAAAAAATTAATTGTGTAAAATATAACTTAATAAAAAAGCTATTATAGAAATACAATTGAATTTGCTTTCATAATTAAATAAACAGATTTTTTAAAGATGACAAAATTAAAAAACGCTATCCTGACAAATCGCCATTAGTGAATGTATCTACTTATTCTGGGATGGTACAGAAATATTGTACAAATACACAAAAACACTCACTGATATTTGTTTTAGCATTGATACATTTATTAATCACTTCGTTTACAAATGAAGTACGTAGTAAATTATAGCTGTTAATTATAATTTGATATTATATTGTAAATAATGTATAATTATTAAACCGTTTTCATAATATTGTATTATAAATATGCATACTCAAATACTCAAATTTGACATATTGTTGCAGTGTTTCCAGCAATAAAAAAGATTTCGAGCTGCTGACTAACGTCTAGTTACTAATCCATTAAACATGTCATAGTGATTGTTTAAAACTTTATCCAGTTGCACATAAATTCAAGTATTTTGACAGTCGGTGATTTGCAAAAATATACAATCACTTTTAATTAACTGGCAAGAATTGTAACACATTTATAACGAACTAACTATCACCGCAACAATATTACAAATGCAATCAATTTTGATAAGCGAATTTAATTTATGTATGTATACAATGCTTGCAATTATGGCAATATTTAAATGTATGCTAATACATAAATCGCTAGCGCTTTTTAATGAAAATGATATTTTAATAGTTAAACAAAAATATTACATTAAACATACGCATATAAATTAAAATATTACTGTCATAATATAGTTTTCTGAAATAACTCAATTTTAAACAATCACTTTCGCTGTGTGCTTTATCAGGTACGGAACATTGACAATCTTTAGACCTTCATACAATAATATTTGAGAATTTAAATATACAGAGGCTGTACTATTTTCTTGTGTCTTGAATTTTAACATTGTCGCTGTTTTCGGATCTTATTTGTGCCAATCTTGAACGATTTTGGTTGTTTTTGTTCCGACTGTTTATTTATTTTCATAAAAATATGGTATTTTATTGTCGAATAACACTAAAATAGTCAACACTCGATTTTTAATCGTTGAATTATCAACTGCTAGTTTGATTTTAGAGGATTTAACTTTATATGATTTATTACAAATATGGTGTATCTACCTACACCCTTCTGTTTGTATGCAGTGCGAGTTCAACAGCTCGTCAGTCTCAACAACTCGCTCACTTGCTCACTCACATAATTATAGCTATTTTGCATCTCTGTTTCCGTGTTTTTGTCGCCATCGCTCTAACGCACGTATCGTATCATGTTTAGTGGATTTATTTTTACTAATTAAGGCTTTCGACAAAACTGTGTCTTAGCACATTTTGTGTAAAAATCGTTTTTTCGTGTGGAAAAGTAATCTGCAGCATTTGGTGCACTACTGGAACAATATTAGTATCGTACATTATTATTTTTATGCACTAGATGTCTCCAAAATTGATTCATTTCCATCACAAATTAATGCTAATAGCAATCAAAAATACACTTCTCTGCCCGCTGAATAATTAAAAAAAATATGATATAGATCAGCGTCTCCCAATCTTTTTGCGGACCGGTGAAAATAGAAGAAATATTTTGCAGGCCAGTAAACGCAGGAATAAAGTCATTGTTGTGTAGTATTTTGTTTTTAAGTTAATCTTATATTATAACATGTATGTAGGCATAAGTTATAGATTGTAAAATTGTTGATTTTGGTGAAATTTTAAGAAGCCAATACTTAATTTAATAAATTAGTTTAAAATCTGCTTCTGCAACTTTGAATAGAATAGTTGATAGCCGTGGCTTCAGTGTTGTTTTGGGAAGACGAAACGCTGCATTGACACAAAATGTCTTCTCACATGAATATGAATACGTAGTCATAATTGCGGTTAGTAATTTAGTGGCTTTTTAGCTTAAGTATTAATTTATTCCATTTTAGGTACACATATTGTAAGAACAAAATCACAATGTGAACTTGCAGTATATGGCGCTGTTCTTATAATCTTTGGCGTATGCAAAAAACTTCCGCGGACTGGTGGTTGGGAAACGCTGCAATAGATCAATGTTTTGTTACAGGGTTCGATTTGTCCGTCTGTAACCAGACGATGTGAATGTGTAGAAATAAGACGCACACATTTATTTTTTTACCATGCTAATAATACAATGCTTATTCACCACTCGCTTATTTCCAGCCAATTTTCCTATTTGCCATCATTCTGATAAGCTGACATCGGTCAGTCCCCTTAATCACTGTTGCAGGGACAAATTCTATAAGTCAATACGGTAATTATTCAATTTAATCTTTGTAATTATCATATTACGTAAATATGTATGTTTACGGCTGGAAGTAGTAAATTCACGATCCAGCACGCTCATTTATATCATTAGACGAATACTTCTCGCGGTACGCGATTTCGAATTACAGAGCTGAAGATTCCTCAACGGTCAACTCACATAGAAATTCGAACGCTTGGTTCATTGAGCGATAGTAAAAATATGCTTATTCTTTGCCTACCAATCACCAAACGACCACTTCTAATCAATGACTCTCTACTTTTAAAACCCACGGACACTACAATATTTTATGTTCATTTTTAAGTTTTTCGGTGTGATTCTTTCACGGGTTGTTTTCACACATTTTTACTTGTAGGGTTTTTCAAACGGAATTATTAACGACCGTTTATTTTTCTAGGGATTTTTGTCCAAATGATAATTGTTTTACAATCTAGTGAATTAATTATTGATTCTATATTCTATGAATACCTATGGTTTAATATTGTCTCGATATCGGAGTTTCATACTCGTGGGTGTGTAGGTATATAAATCGTATTATACCTATAGAAATGCTTTCGTCAGAAATTTGACAGTATCGGGTTATATGTATTTATTTTGTTCAATAATTCATACGTGTCACCTAACCACACAGCTGTTAGCGGAAACACATTAAATACAAAAAATATATTATGGACACGGTTGTCCAATGGATTAAGCGATTAGACAGCAATAAATATTTGTGAAAAACAACCTGCCAAGATACATCTTCACATTACTTCACACACCTTGAAATGGACATAATGAAAAAAAAGAACCTATTTTCTGAGCCGAGTGTGTTGTAATATTATTAGAATAGTTTGTTTATTACATTTAATCGATGTATTGGTCAGCTGATAGAATCATTCGAATGATACGAAAAATCATAAATAATCAAACTTATGTAAGCAAAAACTTTTCAAAATATACATATTGTCAATTTTCTATCTATGAATATTATTTTTTATTTATCAACGCTATTTTTTTATCTGAAAAAAATGAACGGGTCAGTTCTCTCGAGATATTAGAGTTAAACGTGATAAGGAATTAGAAAGCAAGAGATATATATTACTAACTTAACTTTATTCAATAATGTAGGTCGCAAATGCGCTCCGTTCTAATATTATACTTTAGATTCGAATAAATTAACGGGCAGAGAATAGAGTATTGATACTATTATCTATGAAAGACACTAGAAATTCGATTGCCATGATATGTTAATTGAGCTATACTGAGTATTTTGTATGGTAACTAATTATTTTAATACCTTAAAATAAAAGTAACTATTATTCTCACATAATAATTATACTTTTGTTAACTTTACATCATCTACCATAGATAAATATAATGTGACAAGAATAGTTTTGAGATTAGATAAATTATTGCAGTGTAAAATAACGAGTTACAAATTGAGACAGAGTCGAAACAATTTATAGGCCTACGTTTTCTTTCGTAAATTAATAAATAATTTAATAAAGCGTTATTGAACATGTATTATGTATGAACTGGGCATTCTAATTATCAATAACCTCTTTTTGCTTAAATTAATAATAAAAAAATGTCTTGATAGGCATTATCTTACATAAATAATCTTAAGTATGAAAATATCAAGTGCCTGCTTAACTTACCTGGCAGCAAAAAATATAATCGTTTCTATTAGTCAGAATAAAAACGTAAGTAATCTAATCAATAATACCTACTCAAGGATATGACATAAAAAGCAAAGACCAAGACGATCGATTTGGTCCGTAATTAATAATGTTTTTTTATTAATGTTCATTGCTATAATATGGCAATTATTTATTGTATTGGCATAAAAATTATCAAGTGTATTTTAATAGTGCAATATATAACATGAAATGTAGCATACTTCTGCTCATTTTACCATACGTTTTGTTTATGTTTATATATTTGTTCCGTAAAATAATTTTACAGCTTCCCAGATCATGTCGGCATTCCTCAAATCTGCTGAATAGATTATTATGTGGATAAGTAGATACACAATATTACAATGTGCTGGAGTCCCATCGGACGGGAGAAAAGACAAGCGATGTTGAGGTTGTATGTAATTATCCACAGCACGTGTCCAAACCAGTTTAGTATCACTACGAGATTTTTAGTTACAGGAAACTGCTTGATCCGTTGCCCAATTTACGAGTTCCTCGCGAAGTCAAATATTCCACGCAAGCATTTATTTCGAAACTCAGTACACTACATACTGTAAGACTTCGTCAAGTGCCATGATTCGCTTCCGTATAGCATCAACGACAAAGCACATGCGTCACGATAAATAGCGACATTTGATTTTGACCTGTTTAGAAAAATATCACGCAACGTTTAAGTAGGTGACGGACAAAAGCCAAGACGATTTATCAAATCTCAGTTGAATGATTCATTCCACGACCGCGGTGTCAGTTTTACAATTCGTATATTCGAATTACAAATAAAGGTATACTATTTAGGAGAATCAAAAGATAAAATTTACTTTATATGCTATTCTACCATTGAAATCTTAAGAAAAGTTATCTTTTTGATTTCTATTAATAGTTATTGTATTCACTTTCCGTATATAAGGGACGTTTGATCTACCAAGCTATATCATACATAGATCACAGTTTCTATAAATTAAGACCGGCTGGATTCTGCCCGTAAAATATTTGTAGTGTGTAGTTAATCATCACTCAAATCCAAACGGCATATCAATAATAATGTGTAAACGTAGATTATTAAAATAAGTATAATTTATATTTGATTTAACAAACCTTATAAGATTCGAATAATAATCATGTGTTACGTACGGCAAAACATTACCTGCGAAAAATCGATACACTTCAATGAAACACATTATGTGTTATTTATACTTCATCAGCAGGTAGTAAGACAAGGCAAATAAAAAATATTTACAGTACATACAGTCATACACGATTACAAAGTTACCCACGAGTAAAAGTTAACAATTTGCATATAACTGAAAGTTTAATGAGTATTACGAGATGTTTTATTGTATTGTTTGAAGTTATAGACAATGTGTCATATTTCGCATGGCAATCATTTTTATTAATATGTTTGTTTTCATACGCTTATCACTAAGAAATTGGAACAGAAGTTTGACATAGTTAAATTTTAGAGAAGTGGGTGTGTTACTTACTGCACGTTCTGGTCAAAATTTCATAGATTCAGATTCTTTAAATTCACGAGTTCATGAGTATCTATCTACGTGACTTATTATATCAGTTAAAATATTTTAAATCATTTTATTCTAAGAAATTTGTTTGTTTGTTTAAATGACAATGCGGCGCGTAGGTATTATAACTATTGTACGGTTTATTAGTCAATTATTATATCTCAACAACAATGTTTACCAAGTTCCTTTCGAAAAATCAAACATTCCAGTCCAATTAGGAATCTTAAAAACTAGTTTGAAGTTGTTTGTCCTGTAATGGTAAATAAATGTGGCAATAAAATTAAAATAAATCGATGATTGTTTACCTGCCATGTTCCAAATCCCAAAGCCGGCATCGGGATGCCATTTGGAAGAGTGACATTCATTTTAGACACCATGTTAACTATTTTGACAGCGAAGTTAAAACGCGATTACAATTGTACACTTACAAACGAACGGGAGAACGGTTCGCTGTGAACTGAAGAATGGTACACGAATATATTTTCTCGCGGTTCGGCGGTCTGGTGGCCACTGGCAGGGTGAATTGGTATGTTTAGGTTTTATACAGCGTACAAATATTCATGGCGGATAAAAATAATACTCATCGAATTAAATAACGCATATAAAAACTCTTTCAGCGTTAACAACGATAAAAACAAAACGTCGTTCATATTTCAAAAAAATATCTGTTTGGAATGGTATTGATTAATAAGAGAACAACTATAATTCAAACATCATAAAATACTAAAACAAAACAATATTCCTGAATATATATACCTACGAACAAAATGAAATTTTAAAATAAAGTAGTATCATGATAACGTTTCATAAATTTTCTTTGATTTGTATTATTTAAACACTACATTAGATGTTTTGCATCACGCTGACACGCACTTTCACAATTTGCCAGTTCATTGGCCGCTGGACTCCCTTAAGCTGATGTTATAGATATCACTGGATAATTAGATAAGATATGTCCAGCAAATATCCTGTCGTCAACTTCGTACCTATAGATTATTTGTTCTTATAACCGTATATAAGGTATTTGCAGAGGTGCGTAAAATCCCCACAATAGCCGACTGGTAAGTAAGCGCGCTTCCATATTGGAGGTTGCGAGTTTGAATCTGACAACTATTAAATTTTCTAAGTTCAAAGACGTTGAACTGGGTGCCAAATAAATTGAGCAATTGGCTGATATCTCATGCAAAGAAGATCCATATACTCCATTTCTGTAGTGGACATCTTCACACTGGTTTTACTTTCGTAAATAGTATAATACAAGGTTAAAATACCGAAAGACAAAAATCTGGTTAATACAATAACATAATATTCCACGTAGAGCTTTACAGTGAAATACCAAATAGTCAAAATCAATTTCTACCAAATACAATTACATTCATTTTAATTATATCCGTTTAAGGATCAATCAAATCAATTGGGTGAGGTCGTAATGCTGCAGTGGATTGACGCAGGCTGATGATGATGATGAATGATAAAAGTCTTTTGTACGTCTGACGTGAGCGTATTATGTATATTTCGCAGCGGGTAATGCTGCTTAATGATACATTCCATTTGTATCAAATTGTTCTAAGCCTGTCGTTATTTTTTACAAGCTAATTTGACCGAAATATTATAATATTTATGTCAGTGATTTTTATCGATTGGCGATCTATTAATAAAATACACCAAATTATTTATTATTATTATTATTACTAGAATGAATATACATGTAGGAGTAGATATAGGTCTACATAATTCGTTAATATTGTGTTTAAAAATTGAACACATTTTGGCAAAAAGTGACATTCTTACTAAAAATCATTAGCATAATATGGAATACATTATGTCCAAAACATACAAATTAGCAATCTTGTAGTGATATTTTGTACACAGGGCCGTATGGTAGATTTTCTCAGTATGATGCAAGTCTTTAAAATGCCGCTCCTCTCGCGCCCCAAAATCACGTAATCTGGTTTCTTGTTTTTATTAGGTCTTGCACTATTTTCCGCAAATTCACATTTTGGATTATGGCGCCCCCCCATAATTCGTACGTTAGGGGCATTATTTGTATTGATTTCGCTACTTTTGCCGCCCCTTGCATGATGCCGCTTGAAGCAACCGCGTCTTTGGCGTATAGCACGCCACGTCCCTGAGCTTAGATTGTAAAGCATGGTTAAAGAACATCTGATGAAACAAGGATTCATTTTATTTGTGTTTGATTCATTTTAAGTGTTCATTTTATTTGGAATCGCACCAAGTGTAAAGCGCTAATATTTTTCGGCTGACACCGTTATCAAGAATACTTTAAAAATTTGTATCATAACCGAACAAATTGTCCACAAGATTAATAAATTAACATATAATTTGGCTAACTGTGCAGAATAAATATACTACCAATGTAAAATTGAGAGTTTCTTCTTCATTCTCATTCTTTTTCTTGGGTATGGTTAGTGATTATTTTAAAAATAAAAATGATGTTATTAGAACCAACATTAAATAAATATTATGTTTTCATGAATATTTTTTTTATCTTTGAATGTGGTTTTTATCAAATATCAGAAAATAGATCATATACATTTTTATCAGAATGACTCGTTTTATTTTTGAGTTATGTTGTTATCACAATTATGTCATTTATAGGCTATATTAGATTGCTTTATAATTTTTATTAATGGCATATATTTGTAGATGAAGAGACAATGAAATCCTATCGTTAATTCTATTTATATTCTCCTGGAATTTCAAAAGATTTGAGACTAAAGAAATACGGAAAAAAACAGTTAGATAAATAAACAAATTATGTTATTGAATTATTTTAGAAAACTCACCATGCATCCTACAATATATAATATATACTCATTGTAACAGGCCAGAAAATTACACTTAGTAAAAATTATCATCAGAAAGCTTTTTAGGGATGGATAAATCTTAACACAGCAAAACCTCTTCCTTCAACAATATTCTAATATAATACCCTTTTCCCAACTATATATGCCCACACATATAAATATTCATAATATAAAATAAAATTCCTTACCTATAAATAACTAGATTATCATTAAATGGTACAAATTTTCTACAAACTTTGAAGTCTTTATTTCCCAGCTGACCGAGAAGTAAGCGTATGCGCTTTAGAGCCAGAGATTGCAGGTTCGAGTCCCACACAACTACTAATAATTTAATTTTTTACATCCAATAATGCAGAACTGTTTTCACAATGGGTTACTGACAATTGTTGTGAGAAAAATAAAATAATCTGTCAAGTCTTCATATTACCGAGATCCATATTATGTATAATATTGATATTGTGTAGAATAGAAAGCCAATACTTTGTGTACAAAAATAATTAAGAACACATCACTTATCGATACACAAACACGAATGTGGTAAACATGCAGTACAGAATTTTTGTGAAAAAAATGAGATTTTAATGAGTGAGAACATTTTTTTAAATATCCAAACCATTAACATCGAAAAACGTTTTTTTTAATGCGTCGAAAAAAAGAGGCAGGGAGGGGGCAGGTAAAAATTAAGCACCACCCCGGTATTTTTTATTTAGGACTAAACCACTGCATATATATGTCCTCAAGGAAATAATACTAAGCAATACAGGATCATAAAAATGTGTACATGTTTGATGTACTTTAGAATAGAAATGGTAAAAAGTTAGTTGTCACAAAACATCATCTTACAGGACTGCAAAATATAATCTATTATATTTTTTACTTTTTTTAACCTCAGTATACTATGCTTGGATAATTTAAGTTTAACTCTTGGGACATTTTGTCGAATAAAGTAAATCATCCCGCAGTATCAAAATGAATGAAAATAGAATGTAAAAATAAGGGAAGTGGATGGTATACACACTATTAGTAACTGAGACATATATATAGTATTTTTAAATAATTGTTTTTTTTTAAACTTAATCCACAATCTATTAACATAAATGTACGGCATAGTACGCATTATAAATGAGAGCTCTGGAAACAAAGATGACAATCTGTATGTTTTGTCAAAAATGAGTTAGATGTCATTGTGTAAAGATGGTAATTCTGCATATGGTGGTAAGTTAAATTTAAAATTAAACAAAAAAAGGCAGTTATTAAGTGGACCAATCACCGCGCTCTATTAACTCGTTAACCTAAATATTGTGTTCCATACAGTGGTTAGACGGGATATGTACATAGGTTAATTGTTTTTTATACAATGACGGCAGTTATGCATAGTGGGAAACAAGAGGCAGTTTTTATAATTAAAATGGATACACATAAATTTCAAAAACAATTTTACAAAAAGATGTTGATTATATTAAAATGTAATAGTAAGATAATATTATACTTAGAAGAACATTCAAGATTACTTTTTTTCAGAAGTTCTATTTATAAAAAAGAAGTATGACATTTTCATTGCCAAAATTTTATGGTTATAAAAACTGCCACTTTCCTGAGCCCTCATAAATGTATATACATACATATAAAAAAAAAACAATTTAAATTTTAAATATTTTTATTAAACCTTCACGTCACAACCTCATACAAAAAATACCAAACTACCACTAATAAAACATAAAAAATTTCTGTTAAGTTTTAATATTGAGAAGCTTGTCTATGAAAAGGTGTATGCAAACCTATTACAATTGTATCTATATAATCCATTGCAAATATTCTGTAAATCAATTTGATGCACAAACATGATTTTATTGAATGAGAGTGAGCTCATGATACCTGAAAATTTACTCAACTGCTGTATTTTCTGTTTTTTATGATGAAATATGAATTTGCTGTAAATAAATATGATATGCAGTCTCCAAAACTGCATTTCTCAGCCGTAAACAATTATTTAAAAAAAAATCCTTGTTTAGATTCTGGATTTCGAATACCTACCAAAATATTACATGAATGAGACATCTTATACAATATTCATCCATTCAATGTGATTTATTGAAAATGGTAGGCAAAAGATTATCAATATGAAGTAGATTGCATCCCGCTAAAAGTGTCAATTGATAACCACTTCTACTTATTCAAAGTCAAGCAACTGAAATTTTTTTATTATTAATCTGGTATTCACAAGGTGTCACCTAATATTCAATAAAATAATGTAATGTTTTTTATCAAGTATTTTTTTTTAGTTCAAATATTTTTGTATACAGGAACATAAAATTCCATATCTTCCATTAATATTTGGCATTACAAAGAGTAGTAACAATAGTAATACTTGATAATGCAAAATAGCTGCTTTTTTACTCCATAGACTTGTTCTTCAATTCAAATAAAGAATAAAAATAATGGAGCCAAATACCCTAAATGACAATGACTACGCTAAGAGTAATTGCCATTTGAAAATTTTACACAGATATTAGTATTTAAAAAACACATAAATAAAATTATTGTTACTAGTGATACCATGACTATAATCTGTCATCATTGTGATAATGCTTCTTTCTCAAAAAAGAGATTATCAATGATTGCGAAAAACAACAATTCATGGGCTAGATAGCCCCAGTCCAAAAAATAGATTGACTGTAGAGTAAAAAGAAAATACAACTGATATTTCAAACAAAGATTGTATATTTAAAAAAATATTATATAATATCCATGGTTATAACAAAAATGAAATTAGAATTCTTCGAACTCTGTTTATGAAGGAACCAAACCCTAACAATTGTGCAACGATAATGTATTAAAATTAAGAGTATTTTAGAGTATGAAATTAAGAATATTGCTTTAACCCAAAAAAAAAACTATACTTTAAGTAACTTCGTTTTCAAACAATCACAGATAAAAATGGAATTTTAGAAATAATTAGCTCAAAATATTATATTATAAAGATATCCATAAGGAAAATTATTTTATTCTGTAAGCAATACAGTTTTGGGGGATTTCAAAGCACATAGAAGTGTGTGAAGATGATATTAAAATTATTCAACAATTAAAAGAAACAACATCGCAGCGAGGGTTTAAGGAATTAATAATAATAATGTTAATAAACATCGATGATCAAAATATAATAAAGGATTCTGATTATCTTAATAATTTATTGAGTTCACTATTTTGTTTTATAATAAAGAAATAAATATAGCTGACATTTCAGTATTTTTATTTTTATGTAACAAACCATTTTTAAACAATACAATTGAAATAATTCTTAAAATTACAGCCATGACCAATCATGTGAATCAGCATTCAATCAACCTTAAGCACACAACCCATTCATTTCATTAGGATTTCGACAACTAATAATTGTTAAGAGTATTTTTAATTTAGCTGCATTTCACGTAGTACCCAGTCTTGTGAATGGAGATTATTTACGATCATTGTAAAAGAATTTATCAGTGTTATAGTGCAACTATTTATACATAAATGTAATAATTTCAATACTAATTTTAATAAATCGCATTAAATATATGTCAATACATACGCGTAACTCTGAAAAAATATAAAAACAACCAATCAAAAGATTGACAAATACAACATTTTCAGAATCAAACTCTGGCTAGAGTGGTCATTACCATCTAAATCAGTCGTTTAATAGGGTAATATCATCTCCCTTTAGGCGAATCAGCGTTGAAGAATAATAGACTTTCTGACAAAAATAAATTTACTATGCATTAATGCATCAAATGAAATACTTCATTTATTTATCTAACTTTATATTTTATTAAATGCGACTTCAGTGGAGTCAATAATCTATGAATGCACACAAAGCCATGCAACCACTTCACAAATATCGATCCGACTGTTTGAAATCAATTTGCAATGCATTAAATTCAGTCAAATTAATGAATACACAATGTAAAAGAAATGTAATGTTTCATCAAGAATTTTTTTGGCAGGATTGAAGTATTATCAAAACTGCATGCCACAGTCTACATGCTATGTCTAAAACTGGTATTGAAATAGTTCATATATTGTACAAATAGTTCTACTGTTACTTTGTATTAGTTACATAATTTTCAAGTATTTTTAAACTGGTCTGTGACTTAGAAACATACAAGTTGTTTTTATTTCATAGCAAAAAATTGCAATCAACAGAATTTACAAAAATTTTACTTCACATAAGCAATGAAGAAAACAGAAAAACACGATCAAATCAAAAATGAATACAATAAAGAAAATAATTGAATACCATTTACAATCACCTAGTTTCTTAACTATTAACGTAACGTTTCAAATAAAAATGGTTAACAATCAAATTTCGTTGCATATGCAAAAATTCAGAGTAATGTTATATCACTAAATAAAGCTGCCAGTCGAATCAGTATGAAAAACGATTTGATCTTAGTTATTGCCTAACGAACAGAGTATAGAATGAATTATAAAAGGGCAGCGGGTAAGCTGCTACTATTAAATAAGTGATCTCCTGACGACCCTCCTTCTTCCATATTACAAATGCAATTTCTATAGCATCATCATGGACTACACTCAAAGTTCGTTTTTGCCTGTTGCCTGTTTTGCAGCAGGTTTTTTACTATTCGGAAGTGGCATCTCTGTAGGTCCTTCCTTTCTGATTATTTTAAGGTTATCTTTTTTAGGAGGCTTAGAGTCCGATTGGATATCTTCTACAACAGGTATTTGTGTTGGTTTAGGTTCGTCAGGTCGCGGAGTAACCGGTGCTTTTTGCTTGGGAGCTTCTTTCGGTTTGACCTTTTCAGCTGGTTTTGGGGGCTGAGTTGTCTGAGGCTTAGGTGCTTCAGTAGGTTTAGGTTTTGGGGCTTCAGTAGGCTTAGGTTTCGGAGCCTCAGTCGGTTTGGGCTTGGGGGCTTCAGTCGGTTTAGGTTTCGGAGCTTCTGTGGTTTTGGGTTTTGGAGGCTCGGTGGGTTTGGGTTTAGGAGCCTCAACTGGTTTAGCCTTGGGAATCTCTTGAGTTTTAGGAGCCTCCATCCTTATGCTGTGAACGTGACTGCCGGGAACCGATGTTCTGGCGATATAAGTATTGTAAGGGCTGCCAAGGTATAGCTGATTTCTGAAGATGTGAGCTTCGCTGATTCCAGAGATTACTCCGTCAAGATGATGCCAAGATTCGAGCACGTTACCGGACCAATCCATTTTGAGTATTGTCACTCTTTTAGGTACCAGTGCTTGCACAGATTCAAAGTGTCCAATCTGTAGAAGAAAACAAAATATTATGATCAATTATTGGATGATGCAACCGAATTAAATTTATTTGTAGCCATTGTCAAAAAAGACTTTCCATCATCTTTATCTTTAGTTATTTAGATTGTACGTCTATCGAATAAATAATTATTTATATGTATATATTTTTTTACTCAATGCCCTTCTTTCTACATGAGTGTATTTTTGAGGAGTTAGTTATCAAAAGGTTGTGGCTTTTCCTTACCGTATGGGTAAATTTTTCGAAGACATAATGCGGCAGGAATCTTTGGGCTGTAGCAAATGGCAACTCGATGAGAGCCAATAACCTAGCAAAGAATTTCCGAAGCAGAGGATGAGGAGCCAGCACTTGAAATATCACAGGGTGTGTGTCATCGCGGGGAACCACCAGAGGCACAAGGATGCTGTTCGGAAGAGCCTTCAAGTTGTCTGGAAGACCTGATGGTTGACAATAACAATGCTTATGAGAGTGGTATAAATGTAAAAAATAAAAAATAATGGGAAACGAATAAACCAGTTGAATGGCCAATAACGTCAAATAAATGCAATAAATGTGAGTAACTTTTTTATTGCTGTCTATTTTCCAACCGATATGATTTGGTGTTGAGATTTGATACATTTGAATAGCATAGTATATTTCCAAAGTATTTTTATGTCACAGCTGGAATGTTTTGAACTTTATAATATATAAATATATTGAAATCGAAGATAAATGTTACTAACCTGGTAAGCCATCAGCGAACATATCGTCAGTTCCCTTCTGTGGTCCTTTCAGGTAATATCTTCTGAGCTGACCCCGGCCCGTCTCCGCCACCACTACGAAGTCTTCATTGGGTGAGATAACTACTCCGTTTGCAAACCAAAGACCGTCTAAGAGAACGCTGTTGGTATTTTTGGCTGCATCATAGTGGAATAATCTGAAATTAACAATTAAACCATCAAATACATAAAATATTTAAAATTCAAAAATAACTCCCTACTGGAGATAAAAAAATACAATGTTTTGGAAAAGCAGTTTTAATTCAATATATATTTTATGTCGGTAGATAATTGGTCAACAGCTGGAGGGTTCTATGTGGGTACAGCGATGCCAATATTTATTATGATATATATATTTATATCATAACTACACGTAATATTACCTACAATTAATAGATGTCCCGTTTTCAAGAAAAAATAATGCTCACAAACAAATGTTTGTGCAAGCATGCTTAAGTGTATGTAGCCATTCTAAGACCTTATATAATTTTTGTATATGACTCACATGTAATCAATGTAAACAGATAAAGTGTACAGTAAAAGCATTGAAATGATGCAATGGAAATATAAGCATCATAGAAATATACATTAATCTCTGTAAATAAAAAAAAAATATATTTCTGACATTTATTCCATACATCAACAGTGAACTGTAATTGGGAAAAAAGCAATTTAAAAGTGTGGAAGCTTATTAAATCGACTTTCCATGATTGCACATTTTTAAAACAGCTTCATCTAAATCAATCATTTGAAAGATAAAAATCTTTGGAAACCCGGTACTGGCCCATAAGCTATAGTTTGGTGACTGCTGACCTAAATCATAATATAACAACAATACATAAATATAGATATTGATATTTTGAAGTTTGTTCTTTGTTAACCTATATAAATATACACTGATAAAGGAAAGGATAGAAGGTTGCTCTGTAGCTTAAACAACAATTTTACTTACTAAAAAAAAATGATCACCTTTCTATATTACAAAGAAATATTTCGATGACCGATTAAATTTTTTTTCAATATGAATATTACCTTCCGGTGCCGTCAATCAACATTGAAAATACACCATCCTGGAGTTCAGCATCTGAGCTTGAATCTGTCCAGTAGATGTCTCCGTTAGCGGCAACAGCTAACGAATTAAAAATCATCGGCTTTCTCCCTTCGATTTCCAACTCCGGAGACACCAGCAGCTGCTTCTGTCCATTAGCGATGTTCACTTTCCAGATGCCATAGTAAGCGTCAGCGATGTAAAGCATTCCATTTTTATCAAATTCGAATCCTAGAGGCCGACCACATTTTTTTTCTTGCCATAAACCATCTGAAAACGGAGTAATATAAAATATATTTTTCATCAAAGAAATATAATAATTTTTCATTGTAAAAAAAAATAAAACATGAAAATTCAGAATAATAACCTAGATTATTTTATGTTAAGTGCTTTTTTTTATTAAAAATCCTTGATTACAGTGTGAAGATGTATTAAATTTAGCAAACGTATATGGCCTATGGGCTTACATTAAAAAGATGTGGATGATACAATTTTGCACACATTTTTAATGACTTTTAGATCCTCCTATATGATATAAATAAGATGGAAAAACAGCAATGTCTGCCTGAATATTTATTTGATTTCATTACATAGCTGAAATTACTTATCGATTGTTTTTTGAGGTATAATTCAAAGTCCAAAGGACACTCGATAAGGTGACGATTAAAGAAGTTTCATGTTTATACAAAAATGACTAAGTGTTCAATGAAAACTGCAATTTTAATAGCATTTTACCACACCACAAAACATTCTGTAAAAATTAAAGTCATTTTAAAATAAATGATTAATCTAAATGATCATTGCACTTGATAAAATCAATAACAAATTATGCATACAGTAATAATGATTAAACAAGAAATCTAGGAGCCAGAGTTCACATCCAATGTTTCATATATACAAAAAATGGGATTGGAATATCATAAACTTCACATCTTAACTATTTAGTGTGCAAATGGGTGTGTAGCATTTACAATTGTGAAATGCATATAGACTTTTTTTACAAAAAAATATTGATAACCGACCACTTGTCAAAGGACAGTTTACTCCAAAAAGATGACAAAGTTTGCATTCTTAATTTTTTAGGATAGTATTTTTTTACCAGCACAATTAGCAAAGACATGAGCACAATTTTCCCTGAATCTAAATTTACTATCAAATGAATATTAGTATGCAAATTGAATTAGTATTTTTTAAATAACTGTATATATAATATTTATTATATGATATCTAGATTTAAAAAAATCTTAATTTATTTTTACTCTATCATGATAACATAAATAGTATAGTAATACAGATGATGACTGTAAAAATTGCTAGGAAAAACTATCTACTTTAATAAAAAGCAATAACATTTATTATAGTCAGTACGTAGTATACGCAAATTTTAATCCACAAGACTGTTATAGAAATACGCACTTCATTTACAACATTTACAGAAATATTGAATCGTACCGCACGGTTGTCCAACTTTGGCGACGGGTATAACTTGTCCATCGGCCGTCAGCCTGCTGATCTGTCCACCGTGGAGTGAAGTGTACAACTCTCCGTTCCACTCGGCAAAGCACTCAGGTCCTTTCACTTTGTCCGAGTACAGAAACTCTGGGTTTGCTAGTACATTATTTAAAGACAGCTCCCCCTGTAAAGGTCTGGCTGGCACGACACTGCAATAAAGGGAAAAAGACAATTTTATAACTAGTCGTTGCGGCATCAGGGTAATTATTTTTAAGAAAGCGTAATGAAACATTATGTAACGATAAAAGGGTTTTTTTTTTAAACTAAAAAATCTCTATTACTGACTAAAGTACCTACAAACTTTGACTAGTGTAATCTCAAAAATCTGTTTTATATTAATGACAATGTACATTCTCGCAATCAACAATTTTCTTATTCAATATTACTTAACACTTTAAGGAGTATGGATTTATGTGTACTTTATCGCCTTGTTTTCAAAGCCATTCTATTATTTTTTAATAAAATGTTACTATTTCTTCTAATGTAAATACTCGATAGATCGATCAATAATACATGGAAATAATTGCAACTATATCATATATTTTTAGGCTAATCAAATTTTGTATTGTGATTTAGATTTACAAAAATACCACATAAAACTATTATCATAGATATCTCAAAATGATTATTTCTGGATAGTTCTGCCTTTGATTCTACACGATTCATATTTGGTCAATTATTGGCAATACTTTTCAATCCATTTTAATGATAACAGATTGACACTTAATAGGTGTGTCAATGATTTATATAAATTTCGATAAATTCAATTTGCCAGATATTTTATTTACTTACGACATGATAAAATATACAACAAAATATCAACAGATATCTTATCTGTCAATAATTTATTTTCATTTTATTTAAGCACACGCACAAAATAAATCCTGAACTTTGAACATCATTTACAACCTTCATCAATCTATGACTTCATTATGTAGCATTGATAAAAAAAACAATATGGTTACATTACAATTTCCTTTTTTTTATTTGACGATAAATAATTGTATTTAATTTTTTAGGATTTCTATATTATTATAAATAAAGTATGCGACATTCTCCAAGTTGAAGAAGTTTTTGTATAATTATAGTTAAGTATCTTCAAGTTCAATTATTCATCTAAATGAAATTCTGGTGGATTACTGATTACGATATAAAAAACATAAATTTCATTAATGAATGTATAAAAAACATTAAGAATATGGAGAATATTCCAAACGATATTGTATAATAATGAAAACGTGGTTTCTACATCTAATATAATATATCTATGATAGGCGAACTTAAAAAGTACAACTCCATTTTTGGTCATTTTACTATAAGTACAAAAAACATTTCAGATATAAGAACGTATCAGCAGAACTAAAATTAGACTTCACAAATATTCTACAAAAATTAGATTTGAGTATCCATTATTGCCTAAAAAAATACTTTGGAATTTAATTTTTTAACTTCGTTTTTACTCTCCTGAAAAAACATATTTTTAGACTTACGCCCACCATAGATATATAAACAACAACATAAATACTGAGAATTTTTTTATATTCACTTTCAGTAGCTTTATGCAGTGGACTACTTTGATTCCATTTTAAGTCAAGTGGGAGAAATACGTAATGAAATAAAAAATTCATTTCTCTTTACGAGGGTATTTTGATTATTTTTTAAAATCTACTGAACGTGACCATTATATAATGTGAATTTAAATTTATGTGAAGGGTTATTTATGCAAGAGATGAATTATTTTTACCATCAGCGTTCAGTCAAATAATTTTTGATAAACAATCTGATACAGAGAACTAAAAATCAAAATGACCACATCAACTGAACTAACTGAATGCATAATAAATGCGGTGATTATATTGGCGGATGCTTCATTATTCGGGCATGTGACCCCGGGACAACATTTTTTTATCAAATTGAATTGCAAATTTCACAACATCCAATGTTCGAAGTGTATAATCAAACTTTTCAAAATTTTAAGTGCATAAAAAAGAAATAATTATTATTCCGAATTATTTTAAACAAAAAATGCTACAAGGAATTTATATGAACAATAACAGCCAATAATTTAATTAATCTTAATTAGTATTTTTTTTAACCATCACCACAGCGAAAAGACTTATAAAACAATCGCAATTCAAGTGTGTCTTTTTTAGTTTCAAATATTCTTATACAGTAGCACAATTTATACTTATTGACCTACAGGACTGAAATGTGCATGGTTACCAAACAGCAGCTGGGGAAACTTTTTAGGACAATAATATGAATAATCAACACCGCAATTAATATGAAATTATTTTATGAATAATTCACTGATATCATTTAATTCATTCAAGTGCATAACAATCTAGATTATCAGTTATAATGGAAACCATAGATAACAATTTAAAAATTATGTAACCACAAATTCTCTTTTATTTAAATTGATAATTTCCTAAAACATGCATCAACATGTATTGCTTCTATTCCTTTCCTATTTCACACAACTCTATTCTGAGGAAAATAAGTGTCAACTATTCACAAGTCACAACAAGCAAACATCATATCAGCGTTTGTTAAACTTGTTATGCAAATCATTTCAGAGATTTTTCTCAGTGACTCATTTCATATTATTTTTTTTCATAAATGAAATTCTACAGAATCTGAGCCTTTTCATAGGTAACCTAAAAAAATCTACTTCTGTCTTTATGACTCTTTTTCACAGCATAAAGATATCCCGACATAATTCTTTATAAATGTTAATTGATGATGATGTTAGAAATGAGCCATGGGCTTAACCCATGTCCCGAATTCAAATACACAGTAATAATACATGAATTGTGCCCCATGAATCATGATGCAAAAGAAATTCAAGTGCTCACACTATGCAATAAATAAGTGTGCTTAACCTTTTGACTGCTATGATCTTTTTCAAAATTTAGAATCCAAATGAAATGCTTCACGGAAATTTATTAAACTATTTATTCCATTTGAAAGTATATACATGCCAAATAGAATAAATACCTACTCAAAAATGATATTTACAGTCAAATCTCGCTATAGCGAATTCCAAGTTCACAAAATTTCCGGTACGACGAACAAATCGTGGCAGACCAGACAAAAGAATATACGTATTTTCCATTCTATTATAACGAAATTTCAGTATAACGAAACAAAACGGGTGGTCCCACAAGTTTCGTTGTAACAGGATTTGACTGTATATTGATTTTTAAATTAAATGATAAATGCAATAACATGTGTAAAAAATAGTTTGTTAGACTTTGGAAAACAATGATCGAAGAATCAGGAATCAATTTAGAAAAAGGTCATATTTAATGTTCATTTGAAAATCTAAATATTACTAAGACAATTTTAAAATTGAAAAAGTCTACAGTTTCTTATTGTCAATTATATTAAATTTTAATTATTTTTAAGAATAAAATTATGTAAGATTTATTCAACAAAGCCATCAAAGAGAGTGAACAATTGTCAATGCAAACTATTTTAATTGTATCTATTGATCTAATAGATAATAATTAATATTCTCGACTGATGTGCTTGATGGAAATTGATTTTAAATTCTGAATTATTTAAAACTGGTAAACTTCCATATGTGAATGGAATCACATATATGGAAGTTTACCAGTTTTAAACAATTCAGAATTTAATAGATAATAGTTCCAACGATTTAAAGAATTCTTTCAGATTTGAATCTGATAAAGTTCAAAAAAATATTAAAACTAGCTAACTAAACTACTGCAATAGTATGTTGTGAAATAGTGTCTAAAATTTAAAAAAATATTCTATGGACAAGGTCAGACATTCAATATTTATATTTCTACAGCACTGAAGTGAGGTGTTAAATATTTAGAACACTTGACAATAAATTACAATTAACACCACACAAAATTTTGTTTCAACTCAGTTTGAAAAACTGTCGTCAACACACAAGAAAATTTTACTAAATAATAAAATCATTATTTTCATTAATAGCATAAGAATGTTTCCACTTTCAACTAAATCAATTTCAGGAATACGGATCCCAACTTGTTATAAAACGCCCTAGTACTGTTGACTGTTTTGTTTATCAGAAGGAATTGAGAAGTACTAGAATAATATACCAAAATGCAAAAAGATTAGTTTAATAATGGTCTCCTCAATGAACTGAATCGGTATTGTAAATATTGCTCTACATATACGGTAAAAATGGAGTGTATTTTCAATCAAACTTATTCATTCTAATAGTTAATGTAAATAAATGCTTTAATACACTTTTATAAACCCACATAGTACAAGATATTTTAACAATAATAGTATTGTGACAAATAATCCCATCAAAAAATAAATGAGTTACAGCAAAAATCTATTGTCCAATGTTATAAAGTAATCAGTTAGTTTTGAAATTTTTAATTGTTCATATATTTCAATGAATCACAAATACATCATTAATTGTTTATAAGAATAATGTTTGTGAAAAGTATTTTATGGAAAAATTTGTATTCTAATAACTTATAATATTGGAGAAATAAAACATATTATGCTAATCAAGTCGAGTAGAAGGCATAGTCCTCAGGACCTGTGCATTTAAAAAATATATTCTAGTACAAGTAAATATTTATCATACTATGAAAATTACTCTGTTACTACATTGTCACCGAACTAACATGAATCTCAAGTGTGTAAATTTAGCTTAATATGGCTAAACATGATACAGTTATTTAAACAATGGTTGCACATGTTCTACAGATATTTACTGTGACTTGCAAGTGAACAAATATTTACACTGACTATATATTATTTATTAAATGGCCGTCATTAAATCTATAAGGTGAAAAGTCAGTAACATACTTTACGATAAAACTTGTTTCCATTTTAAATCGATGATAATTTCTACGAAGCAGTGATTGCTTCATTGAAAACTGATAGATTATGATATTATGGATTTTATAGTACAAGATATTAAAGACTTCAGTACATCCTGAGAGGACATAAAGCAATCAACAGCTGACAGAAATTTGGACAAGATCACATTTGCAGTGAAGAGTCAAGAAAAAAAAAGACAATTATAAAAAAATTGTACAATATTATTATTTAAATTGTTATGATATTCAACAAGTAGCAGTAGCAAAATAAAATAATGCAACATAGACTTACGTGTGTGAGGTGAAGTTTCCTTTGGGTGGCAGGCCGGGGATGTACACGATAACAAAGAAGGCGACAGTCAGTTCGATGACTTTGATGGCCAGCCATTTAGAAATTTTCCCTAACCTTCCCATATTGTTAAACCTTTAAATAAAAAAAGACAAGGGATGCGTTATGCTTTGCTATCAGAATGTAAATGCTACACACAGTTTATGGCTGTTTTAATTTATAGGAACCGGAAGAATAAACAGGAAGGAACTACTTTGAAAACAATGTGCAGGAAAACAGGAGTCTTATCAATTAATTAACTTTCAATGAATGTAATCACTCTAGAGAAACCCAGCTTTTTAGAAAATTGTGGTCAACGCAAATCTTTGTTTATCAAAAAGGTAAATTTGTTGGTTAAAAAGCAGTCCCGTTTCTCTATTTATGGTATGACAAAAACGATTTGTTTTAATACTTCCTTAATAATACAATATAAAAGAATCAACTTGACATTTACAGAACACATTTTTTTTAATTTGACATAATCTCCTGTCACTTTGATGTTAACTTTATTGTGACTAATTATTAATTATTAACACGTTGAATTATAAATCTACATATTAGCTACAATAATTTCTATTATTTAGATGGTCACAATATCGATTTGGGATTGATTTGGCAAATAGGTCAACCGTCAAATGTTTAGAAAATAAAAACAAATTTCTTTATTTAAAGTCGTACTATAGAATAGAAGTACAGTACATATATAATAGTTTATAAAGTATCTAATTAATTGAAACGCATTTTGTTTTTCAAATCACGCACTGTGAATATTCTATAAACCAATTCTACAGCGACGAACGAGAGACTGATGGTTTTGTCTTTATTCTCTTGGGATTGGTTTGTCAGATAATCTTTTTTTACGCAAGCTTTACAAGCATATTTAAATTTATCACAAGACAAAGGTGACAGGTAAACATGTTGATATAAATTTATCAACTTTGATCTTTGACCAGGTCAATATTATTTTTCCTTGTTGATGATTTTTTTTATATTCCTCTTGGCAAATCGGAAATATAAATTCAGCGTTTACGTAAGGTTTCCGAGTGTTGATTTTTTTTGTTACAAAATAAATTTGAAACCACTTTGATTAAAAAAAATATTTTAAATACAATGTTAAATGAATTTTGGTAAAGATGAAGTTGTCTCAGTGAAGTACGTCACAAAACTTTTCGCAAATATACGACTAAATAGGCAGCACTAGTCACACCTACTCTCGTATACTTTTGACGTTTAAAATAGTGCATCCGCATGACGCAGAGACCCTTCATTATCGAAAAATCTCTTTTAATACGTTTTAACGTCAATTATCAATACAGCACTTTGTCTCTCCAAAACAATACTGAAGCCAGTTTTTTAAACTGTACATTGTCTTATTATAATGCAAGAAGTTCTTTTAAGCTAACCATTGATTTACTGATCGGTTTCTAACATTTTTAACCCTTTGATTAGTGAGTTAATTTCATAGCATACACATCCCAGGAGTGAGTTAATTTTTGGCTTTTTTTTAAAAGTTTTTTTTATTATTATTTACGTATTATTACATTATAGTGTATAAATAGTTAATTACAGAAAAAATCAGTGGTTCTCAACATTTTATTATAATATTATATGTATTATATTATTATACACAATTATACATAATTACCATTTTAGCCATTTTTTTAGTACAATATAAAATAATAAGCAAATCACAATACACAAACAATTCCAATAATTATTGAACAATCGCGATCCGTTATCTGTGCGCGTGTGTTTATCCGCACTTAGATAAATAACAATAAACGATTCAAATTATTATTCAGTTA